>JAPYZR010005165.1:0-19523 GCA_030522945.1 Trichopria nigra
AAAAATATGCATTTTGAATTATACTCGTAAAATGAGAGCAAAAAAATGGTTTAAATGTTTCAATTCGCATTTGCAGCCCTCCAGACAGCTTAAAAATTTGTCGATTAATTTTTTAAATATACCTATACCCAACCAGGAAATGGCTATAAGCAAATAAACTTGGTATAGGGGCAATTTTTATAAGTGAAATAAACGCTTGAAATATATCACTATAGAAGATGGCCCTTGGATAACATGCATATCTATAGAAGATAGGGGCCATCTATTTATTTTTTTAATCCCTCAAACCTCCGTTGAAAATTGTGGTATCGGAAAAATGTTTTTTTTTTTTTCATTTTAAAGGGAATTTAATGCTCTTTAACCATATATTATGTTCAAAACAACAAATTTAAACTTATTACTCTAAAAACAAGAAAATTGCACGCACCTAATTTTTGACAATTTTTTGTACAAATATTTGATCATTGTAATTTTCTTCATTAAATATTAAATATTGAAATGCAATGTTTTGACAATACATACAGTTTTAAGTGCTTTTTAAATTTATAACATACAAAATACGAACATCTTTAAAATTAAATTAAAAAAGCATGAGAAAATGGCATGCGCGCACACACACACACACACTCACCGGCGAAGCCGGCCCGAGGCTCGGTGATCGCCCCAGGGCGTGACGTTCTTTACGCCTAAGGTGCGAACATAATTTTTTGTCATAGCGGTGTAAAGTACGCAACCAACAGCATTATTAATTATGCAAAATTTGAAGACTATAGAAGTTTGGTTATGAACGTCTAGTATGACGAAAAACAAAGTATTGCGTACTGGGGGGGTTGGGGCGGAGCCCCCCAACAATATAATGCGTACCAGGGGAGGAAGAAGGGGGTTTGGGGGGCGGAGCCCCCCACAATATGAAAAGTTTTAACCATAAAAAGTAATAAAAATAAATTACCAAAAACATTATAAAAATTCCCAAACTTTTTATTATTGAACGCATATTTTATAATCAATAATGTACTATAAATAATTAATATATATTTTATTATTTTTAATTACAAGTTATAACCTAATAAGGCATTTAAAAAATATAACATAACACATTTATATAACATTTTATTTTGCACTGCTTCAAACAATTCCGGAGGAATAAAATCGTCGTCACTTCACGAATTTTGAGGCTGTATCATTTTAATGCTCACTCGAAAATGACGGGACAGAATTAGGTTATCGTACAACTGAATGAGAACCGACGTTGCACAGCGATAGTCGTTTTTCACTTCCTAATAACTTTACGCCTATAGTAGGCGTGAAATTTAACTTCACGCCCGCAAAACATGACCAAACGAGCGTACTTTACGCCTACTATGACGAAAAAAAATGTAAATCCGACCGTGAAACCTCCACGTGGTACATTTTGGGTAACGCTAATTCCGGCGGTGCCCAAAGATGTTCGTAGGTTCGGAAGCTTTTGGGGTCGCTGATTACGAATCTGACTCCAAATTTTCAAAATTTAAAATGGCGGTTCCGAGATGGCGGACCAAAATGTAAAAATTTACTTGATCGAGCTGAAACTGGGTACTCGGGGGTTTTTGAGGTAGCAGGTTACAAATGTATCTTCGATTTTCAAAATTCAAAACAGCGGATCGAAATTTACATTCATAATTTAGAGTATTTTACATCGTGAATCTGCCATTTTGAATTTTATAAACCGAAGATCAGATTCGTAATTTATGAACTCTAATATCATCGATTACCAAGTTCCAGATCGATAAAGTAACTTTTCACGTTTTAGTCGACCATCTTGGATACGTCATTTTGAATTTTCAAAATCTAAGATCGCATTCGTAATCTGCGACTTTAAAAACCCCCGAGTAATAAATTTCAGCTGTTTTCCGTGCTAAAGAAAAATGTGTGCTTCAAAGGGTTAAACCACATTTTGGCTTCTCATATGTTCTCATTATTCATATTATATATATATATATATCAGTGGTGGCATCTGAAAAATTCAGCAATAGGCCAATTCGAATCGGAAAAGGAGAACGGTTTTCCGTGGTCACCAAAAAATCGGATTTCTTCAAATTTCAATCCGCGCCCGTTCTGTCCATGTACTTGTGGTCTGTCGTTTATTTCCCGAAGAACCAAATACTGGATGTAGAGGTGTCCTTAGCTTCATCATCCTGTCAGAGAGCCTGGTCTACCGCAATGGATACTTAATAACGGCACGGAAAAAGAAAGAAAGTCCCGTCGGACTTCATGCCACCCGCCTATCCGTGGGATGCCACTCGGTCGACAAATAATTTGGATGAGCATCCAAAGAACTAAAATCTTCTTCCGAAAAACCTGGATGCTTCCAATTTCATCAAGAATCTCTACCCCATACAGCACAATCCGTCCCGGTGCTGTATGGGACATCGCTGAACGAAAATATTAAGTTCTTCCGTCTCTTTCTCTCTCGCGAGGGTTTTAGTGCATTTGCGGCAAAGCGGAATTATAATGCAAATATTTTTTTGAGTGAGACAAAGCGAAGAATATCTCTGTTGTAATCGTGTATATTAATGCAATAAATGATGAAGTAACTCGTACGATTTTCCAGTTGCGTGTGTCCGGCCTGAGCCATCTGAATTCCTTCCCTCCATCGAAATATAAAAAGGTGTAAATATATTACACCTTTTTACAATTCATTTTTATCATGTAATTGCATATAGTTATTGTACATATGATACCTTGCGGAATCGTAATGTATACTTATATAGGTTCAAACTTACTATTTTACAATATTTTTTATATAAGCAGAGATTAATCAGAATGGAAAAAATGACTTACCCACTGTACATTTTGTGGGGTTCACCTTTGTTTCATATATATTAATTAAATTTTTAACGAAGTTTTGAACGTTATGTAAAGTTTGCTATTCGTGAAACATAGGAATTATAATACTTTTTGTTACTAATGAGGAATAAAATTAATAGTTCCATTACTTTTTTTTTTTTTGATCGCCCAATGTTTCGACATTTATTCACGTCCTCTTCAGGCAGGCGCTGTTACCTTAGAAAGTTAAAAAAATAAAGTAATTGAACTGTTAACGGCCGACTAATTTAACAAACACTTCATCTTTTTTTACTTTAAAAAAAAAAAAAAAAATGATTACCAGTTTACATTAAAAATTTGTACTAACTTTTAATGTAAGAAGATTAAATTAATTAAATAAAGAAAGTTTGAAAACTATGCATTGTATGTCAAGAAGTTTCGATAAATTGGAAATAGTTACGTTCTAATTAAACCATTGTACAACTTAATAGTATCAGTTTCTATTTCCACTCATTTTGATAACTCGCAGGCACCAGTCATAGCATAATAAAATTTCTAACAATAATACGATAATGGAATATATAGTTGCAGTTTTAATTATAAGGTGAGCTTACTTTCTACGGTGTACCCTGCTTGTTGATCTTCGCAGTCTGTCTAGTCAACTTTCTCTCATAAAGCAGTTTAAAATAAATAAATTCTTATTGCACATTAATTTTTTTATTTCTTTTTTATTCAAAACTCTGAAATTCGAATCTATATACAACGAATGAGCTGGTTCTTACTATAAAATCGCACAGACGACATTGCGTACAGTGATTAGAAACCAGTGAATTATCAAGATATATTCTGACATTTCTTGCTTTTATTCTCTTGCAGGAATACAAAATACGTATGTACATGTAGGTTCGGAAAGTAATAGAAGAAGTTTCTTAAAAAGAATGTAGTCGCAGTAATAACACAATAGATACATGCTATTATAGTACTCTAGATCAGCAATGAGCAAGAGCGACACGTGGATCACCTTCAGAAACATTCGCGCGATTCTTTCAAATTCATTTGATTTGTACATTACTGTGTCGTTCCTTCGTAACAATGAACAAGTATTAATTCCACACTCGTCTCCGTTTTTAGTAAAAATTAAGGTTTCATGTATACTTTCATAATCTTTAGGATAAAACTGTGTTTTATGTTTACATTATGATGAAATATAATAATATTGTAAAAAAAAAAATGATCAGGTTCAGCATTACTCACATCATAAAATTGACGATAAAAATACTTAGTAAAGGTCGGCAGTGAACAGTTCGATTGATCATTCAATGTGCGTTTTGCTATAAGAATTACGTTGAAAATCTTTTCCAGATGTAAAATGAAACTGCGTTTCGTCCACTTTTAAAAAACGTTCAACTTTTAACGGAATTTCATTGGTATTCTTACATGATATATTTCTGAAAACGATCCGTTCTATATGGGAGATGCGCGTTTGAAATTCCTAAGTCGCAAAACCCCAGACAAGGTTTTGTTTTTGTTTTTTCTACTTCAAATACTTTTATTTCTGGATATGAAAGGTGCGATAATAAAGAAAATAGATCTTCTCGGATATGTATAATTATATGTATACTGTCATGCGCGAGACTCGACGCGAGTGGCCAAAATATTGTCAAAGTTGTTCATCCGCAACGAGTCGATGGGCGATACGTTTTCTCCGATTTACCACAAGCATTCGATTAAGCCGACCCATCTCTTTGCCTCGTATTATAATGTAGATCATTGTTTTACCTAACCTCGAAAATAATCAACGAAAAGCAAATATGAAGATGGGAATTCCGGTATAAGCTTTGAAGGTAGGTTTATTTTCCATCGTGTTCGTCTGATGCAATCTGTTTACGGCTTATTTCGTTTGCAATTTTAAAGGCAAAGTGTACACTTAAGTGTTGTAGGATACATAATCGGCTTGTTTACCGTAATTCCCGAATGATAAAACTAAAATAAACTTACCGGCAACACGAGAATCGAATGAATAAATAAGCAAGCAAGCAAAAGCAAGAACTGGAACGTGCAATTCTGAAAAAATGTCAGGGTTCAATGAAATGATAACAGATGCTACGATGTAATTGCTAAAGTGTGTATAAAATAATTGTTACATTTGATAATACAGATCATTTCGTTGCAAATCGTATTATAAATATCATATGATCGCGGCGCACTGAGGCCAATGGAAATATACAGAAGGCACGTAATATAATCATACGTACTTAGCGAATGAAGAGATGTAAACGTAACGAAACTTAACCCATATGTGAATGGAAGGATAGAAACATTTTAGCATATGATGGCAATAATATTAATAATGATAATAATAATATTAATAATAATGAAATAATAATAATGGATGGTGATGATAAACTAAAGAAAAAATTAAAGCGCTCGACGTATCGCGCAACGGCTCATGCGCCGACAACTACGCGAAGTAAACTCAAAAATGCTCACAACGTAATATATATATATATGTATAATCGTCTTTGGCAACAAAAATTATTTCAGCTTTCTGCTAAGGAAAAAAGCGCCGCTGATGCGTGGAAAAAAGAAAAATTAATGAAACGCATCGCGCTAAGAAGCTCGCGGCACCTGTGTACGCGTTTCATGACTTGATGGATTTACGTACATATATATAAAATATTTAATGAACAATCCAAATGTCGCGAAATCTGCATCAGCGAGTCAATTTCACGTCCAGCAAATGAAGATTCGTCATTTTCTCTTATGTGATATATATATATATATATAATTGAATACGTCTTCAATTCGCGGTCATTCGTGTACGCTTGACTCGCACTTAAAAATGAAACTGTAGCGCGGGTGTCGGCTTAACAGAAAGCTGGAAACGAGATTAACACGGTGAAGAAAAATCGACGAATGTTACGACGGTACGTGGAAATGCGTTTTATTGGCACACTGTCATGCGAGAGAATTAAGATTCGCCATCCGCGTCTTTCGGTATCTTTATGCGGAAGATCTTGGGTTTCTTTTCATTCGCGTCGCATTGTAATGAGTACGAAGAAATGCGAGACTTCGAGAATCGATGCAACCAAGTCAGTGGCGCGAATTCGTAACCTATTCGACAACATTCGACCGACAGAATCATTGTCATTTTTTCAATGCAATCATTTAAATAAATTCTCTTTCGAAAAGCTTTCTTGCTTTTTCGGAACTGCCTCAATAAAATTTGTTTTCGTTAACGATATATTGTACAGAACAGTAGGACAATTGCACGTACTCCAGGGCAGAGAATTCATTTAAACAATGCGGGCAAGTGAACATTTTTCATTCGCTCCACTGGGACTCGGTACTTCGTCTCGTCGCGTCTCATTTCGCTGTACAGGTACGTACAAAATGTCAGGGTGAGACACAGAGAGAGATAGGACGCGCCCGTGCGAAGCGATTATTACATTAACGATCGATGAAAAAGTCGACGCGGCCCCGTTCGTAAAAACGGAGTCGGTAAGAAGTCTTTGAAGCAGTGGCTTGATCTCCCCTTGATCCATTTGTGCACGACAACCTAACGTTACATGTACTCGGGTCGTTATTGTTTAGTCGCTTATCGCCTACGAGACTTAATTCACGCGACTACCTACCGATTGGTAAACAGCACATATTTACAATGCAAAATTAGACGCCGCCATCGGCTAAGATTCGCGCGTCCCAATCTTATCGATCAACATCGAAGATATCGGTTTTGATTTGCCTTCTCGGTACCTCGAATCAGATAGGTGCTACTATACGTAAAACATACCGTCTACTTTACGAATAAACGACGAGATGTAACCACTGCACGAAGTGTTGCCGCACATTTGGCGAGACTGTTTTGAACTCCTTAAGAGCTTTTTTTGGCGTCTTTTTCGCAAGTAACGTCACCGACCATAATTTGAGCGCCTTCATCAGCAGAATCTGCCAAATAAAAGTTGGTTATTCTTATCGATTACAGCGACACTCCGTGCATATGGATTTATCGAAACTTGGACAGTAAACTTAAAAAGAAAGTGTTCGAACCGCTTACAGTCTTTGACATAGTCGAGTCATCGAGTTCGCGTGTGCGTTGACGTTCGCCGATTGGTCCGGCAAAACTCTTGAGACGTACATCGGTGGTTCGGTATACAACACCGTACAAAACGTAGAGCGTGCACTATATATATATATATATATATATGAAATGTACAAAAAACGGAAATATGAAAGTCGCCTATATCGAAGAGACGTCTCGGATGTACGGCTGCAATGAGAGTAGTGATCCGACGAGATCCTCGCTCGTTCCGCCGTGTTTGAGATGCGCGTGTATTATATTTATATATGTATATATATATGTATATATATATATGTACATACCGCGATTTCGGTGATTCGGTATAGAGTTTACAACGCATCAATGAAATTCCATTTGTGGATCGTTCCTCCCACTCCCGAGGAAAAGCTTAACATTGAGAAAAATATGGGTATATGTGTATTATATCTCGCTATGTCATTCAGTCGAATTCGAAATAGATTATATGAAGTATCAATAGATTATCACTACGGGAAAGTATAGTCATTATGAAAAAGTCACTTTCTCTTTGACGCAATAGCCGCGCTAAGTATCTCCGAATGGCTGCTTGGATCTTTTCATATCTACATTTTTTTTCTTTCTTTTTTTTTTCTTTTTGTCACCTTTTTCGTATATATACATTCTGATTATGTGTTGTTGTGCATTCATCAATTATTCGTTATCCACATAGCCGCGCGGAAAGAGGCAAGCCTGGAGATAATCTTCGCGAAACATCGTCATGTATAGGCCGTAACTAGACTAACTGTAAAGTATGGAAAGTTATTAACAAAGTTGAAAACTCTTCGTTACCAATTGTACGATATTCGTCGGTTGATTTGTGAACTATATCAAGTATAGCGTTGACTAAAGACCCCCTGCCCGGAAAAGTCAATTCAGCTTTATCTCTGTATCTTTAAATGCGCTCCATCACGAGGCTTCGACTTGTTGTGTTTTGACGGGGAGTATTTCGTTTATGGAAGATTTTAGCGGATTTATGTATGGGATTTCATTCTGAAACTCTGATCACGCTTCCTGAGATTTCGTATTTGTTTTAGGTCGAACGTAGCATTTTAGTGAAATTTATGCCGAGCAAGAGCGAGATGAAATTGACTATCCTATCATTGACGTCGCGCTAAACGCTTCTACTAAATGATTTCTTATTTGTCCTATATTCGGCTACTCTCCTATTATCACAGATTAAATACGTCACGCTTTCTTGAAATACGCAGCACATGTCAACGGATGCAACGATTCGGAGCATTATCTTAGAGCAGGAAGTAAGCAGTCGAGGGAATTTCGGAATGATATTTGTATCTCGTGTATATAGGGCAACTCTCAAAATAAAAATAGCGTCTAAATAATCGATAAAAAATTAAATAATTGAAATTATTAAAAAAATAGAAATCCGAAGTTTACAGGAGGTATTTTGTTGATTTTATTAAGCACTAAATCCTAAAGTAATTCAGATGAATGCCTGAATTCATATTTACTTAAATACTTAATAATAAATTAATAAAACTTTACGGTTTCTGTCGAAAGTCTACAAGGAATCGGTCATAAAACTCCCAAAGAAAAAAAAAAAAAAAAAAAAAACACAAAAAAAAACAAAATATTAATACTTTTGCTCCCGGTTTCTACTTTCATAAACAAACTGACATTAACAAAAAAGTTGTTACGAAAACAATAAATATTAACAAGACAACAGAAACAAGTTGGAGTTATAAATAATGTGAATTGGCCTACAAGCATTGATATGTAACGTCGTTTCGAAATAACGAAAATGCGAATTCGGAATGAGCGCGTGAAGCGAGGGATATACTCTGAAAATTTCGAGAAACGGACTGATATCGCGCGTAAAAAATCGAAATGAATGATCTCGAAAATGCAAAAGTGAAATTAATTCCGGACAATGTTATCAATCTCAGGAATATTGTAATCATGCTTCTTGAATGTTTAATTGGAACGGCATTCATTGTTGGTTTTTATATACGCATATCGGAAAGATCAACTATGAATTCCCCTCCAATCATTTGAACTCTATTTGAATTGATGAATTTATCATTTTTATAGTTATCTTCATGTCGTTCAATCTTCGTACTTGACAAGTGATCGCTATATTATAGTTTATTTAATGACAAGAATGAGATACTTCTGTCTATCTCAGTATATTTATCAATTTAATTTTTGGTGAGCTGCATTATAGTACAGAAATAAAAATATGCCAAACTAAAGTGTACGAAAAAAATTATCATTTTAACTGTTGTTTACTGCGGGATAACTGAAAGTAGAATCGTGTATAGACAAAGCAAGTATGTAATGGCAATCCAAAATAATGAAAAAAAAAAGATAAAAGATCTACTGATGAAAACCGACTGAACTACGTCAAGCACTCTCAATTTCCAACGACGGGATACGAACGTAAGGGAAAAGGAAACACGAGACAATTGTCGCTCGTCGTCGACGATCAAAGGGGAAGCCTCGCGACGACGCGGGCGTCCGACGCTTCGGCGTCGGTGCACTGCTTGCGCGTAGGGTTTAATTAATAATTGACGAAAAATCCAATGGTTGCGTATAGGGTGGCCCTGCAGCGAGAAGGCGTAAAGTGTTTTCTATGATTCAAACGACATAAACTTTTCTAATTTTAACATTGCCCCGGACCACCCAGTACATTGATTGCAATTACTTATTTCTCGAGGTATACTCCATTATAACCTACCGCAGTACGATAAAAAGTGTCTCTACTCGCACCGCGCTCCCTTTGCTATATATAATGTATATGGTAAATGTAAAATTTACATTCTCTGTACAAGTCGGAATTCCATCGAGCGCGTTCGGGCTCATCTTTTCCCTCATCGTCACACTCTCGTATACGAACACATCTGCGACGATTTACTTTCACGTGTTTCTCTCTGCGCTGTCGAAATCAGAGGGGAACGAAAAGGTCGCAAAGGTCGGACTTTCCGCCCGACGCGCCATCGGAACAGATTCTTTAGAACGATTCGCGGATCTGCGGAGTTGTCGGAAGGACCATTCTCGTCTAATCGAATGAAATTCACAATCAGCAAAACGATTGCAATTCCCGCCAAATGAAACTATGTATATATGTATATCGTTATTTGTATATATAAATACAATTGTGCGTACTTTATTCGAGGAATTCCATCGACATTACATTCAATAAATCAAAATAATCGTTTGAAATTTCGACTGCGACATGAATTACAAATGTAGAATAAATCGAAGCAATAATTTAATTTTCGAGTATCGATCCGCAAGTCCGCAGAGTCCGCTGCGCAAAGAGCCGTAGATATGCGTATACAGCGGTGGCTCGACAGTTTACAAAATTAACTAAACTGACGATGAACAGTATAATTTCAGTTTATGTACAAGAATTACATTACAGGCGTCGCGATACAAAGATACTACCGACTTTCGTTAAATACAAACGCATATAGTTTTCGGCTTGTTCTCTCGATCGTCATCAAACTCTCAACGTCGCTCTGACATCCGATTTTTTCGCTTCATCGTGTCCCTTTTCGGACATTCTCGCGCGACCTTCTTCGCCCCGTGTGGTAATTGATAGTATACCCTGTTCCGTTATATCGTTATCGGCCATCTCTCCCCTGTATACAAGCGACATTTTACTCCTTCTTTCGATCTTATCGCGGTACCGAGTGGGTGAGGTCGGCAAACCTTTTTGTCCCTTTTGACAGAAGCTAATACTCGCGATAATGATTTTTTTGCTTTTCGTATTTTCTTATTCAACTGAAATACATCGAAATTCTATCGATAAGCATCTTACGTTTTGCACGCGCCCAAACTCCATTTCGCGATACTCGCATCTTGCACTTTTTTTTTCTTTTTATATATGACAACGTTGATTGTCGTTGTATGTATATACGTAAATTTAATATCTACAAGCTCGTAAGTTTATGAATTAGACAACATCGTTATGCACATATCGAAATGCTTAATAAATAGCGCGTTAATTTAAAAACGTACGTCGAACAAATTCGAATAATAAATAGTAAATAGTATTACGCGATCAAACATTGGTTTATATTTTCAAATTTTGAAAATTTCAAACATTTAACGCTAGATTTTTCATCTAAACAAACATCCGATTACAATAGCCTATACGTTACTTTTGGAATCCATTTTTTGAGCGCTGACCACCGCCACACTTGTTTGTAACAAGCTTCGAGGCATATGCAAGATTTTTGAAATCTTCAAATTGCACAAATTTTAACGCTTGGCCGATTACTTAAGTAGATAAATTTAAATCGTTTTTTTTTTACTAACCACGACCAGTTGTCGTTGTATTTTCAGGGATAGAATATCCTTCGATATTCTACGCCTTTCGGGAATAAATACGATGTCCGTAAAAGCTTCAGAATTCTGGAAAATTTCAAAGAATTTACCACTTGAAAGTCTGTCTACTAAGAAACAATTCATAATTACCCATATTAAAGTGTTTAAAAGTAGAATATTTCGCTACCACGAATTGCTGATTATCGTCCTCCTTTTTTCTGTATGAAGTTTGTTAAAATCAAAAATGTAACCTAAAGTTAAAGGGTATTCTAGATAAGATAGAGAATTATTCTGCCTCTGTGTGAAATTTGATTTTCAAGAACTGAAGCAGTATACTTGTACCGTGTTGAAAAAATTCAAAAGATTAGATTGGATTTCAGACAAATCCAGGCGGTTTCCAGCTAGAAGGGCTTGAAATCCAATCTGTCCAGGGTAGAGTATTATTCGCGATGGTCTGTCATCCGTCACAATCACCAATAATTGTGATGCTTCATTATCTTTTTTTTTTTTTTAATAGGGTTGAAATGTTGAATATCGAGAGCGAGGAAATGTCAGACGTAAATAGGTATTCGTGGTAGCGAAGCTCTTCCGTATTGTTTCCTACAGTAGCAGCTTTTAACCAACAATGTACTTTTCCCAATGTAATTTTCCCAATACATAGCTGCATAAACGAGTAGGCAAAATCACGAACTCACCCAATCGGCGCCATCTGTCACGCACAGCCCGAAGAGTCACGAAACAAAACAAAGTGCAAGACGAGCACACTCGGTTACTCCACGTGCCCTTTGACGTACCGCGAAAGCGCGCGAAAGAGGCTACGCGATTCGACCTCAGGGTTAGTACGTCAAAGGTAAGAATCTAGACGATTCGCGTGCGGGCAAAGTCCTCTGATGCGCGACTGTAGAATTAAAAGGTAAAAGACCGGGCTCGGCAGTCCGAGGTTAGGCAGAAGTGTGTACGAGTTTTGTTTGCTCTCTCTCTCTCTCTCTCTCATTTGCTCATACATCGCATACATATCATTTCATTCGCTGTCTTTCTCCCCGTTGTTCATATATATATCCGCATACGTGACACGCATACGGTTTCTCTGTTTATGTATAATATGTATAGTTTAAAAAAGACGTAGCACGATAATAGCTCGTTAATACTTACACGTTTAATCTCATATAAATATTTACAAGAAGCGACCCGAGCAGACGCGGGTCGCTTATTTCAATAAAATCGTTCTCCGTTAGTGCCACCAAACTATAGGCTCTATGTTCATATTGACAACAGGTGTATGATATACCTAATCGTTTTCCCTATCTATTTTACACGCTTGCGTCTATTTTCTCGACTTAGCCCCCCCCCCCCCATTACCTCCCTCCTACTTCCCTTTTTCTACTATCCTCCTTGGGAATAATACGTTCAGGCCAAGTGGAAACTTGCTAATACGACCTCCCGTTTCCGCGGAACGTATCGTCCACGCTGGAGAGAATACAAATTCGTCTTTAAATCTGCACAGCGACCAACTACGAATCTGTCTAATCGCAACCTTAACGCGGAATCCATGCGAATCGCTATAATCTACAATAGCGCTCGTTACCGATCTTCGGAGCGTAGTCCCTCGAATCGTCCGTAGCTCCCCTTTATAGTGGCAATAAAAAAAGAATGTTAAGACCTCGAGAATACCTTCGGAAAACGAGGACCGTTTTGCCTCTTCAATAACATTAAAATTCTTCTCTAACGAGATCTAAAAAAGAGTACGTCAATAGCGGATTGTCAATACACCGAGCGACTTAACCGTGCCCCAAGTCCTCGAGGCGGCGACTAGGTGAGGATGGCCGAGGAGCGGGTCCCTCGTCCTTCAGACGATTGTGGCACCGCCGCGTGTCCTCGGTCGTCACAACGGTTGGGCCCGCACGAAACCTCCTGCCCATTCGCCGAGCTCCAGCTGCTCCTTCCGCAAACGCGTTCGCTCGCGCTCTTGAAGCAGCTTGGCCAGCCGGACCTGCAGAGAAACGGATGAACCTCCTCGCCGTGGCTCCCCGTTGTACCCGCCGCGGCAAGGCTGATGATGTCGCAATCGTTCGTCGCGGACGTACCGTGGTTCCGGGAAATGAGCATCGCGTTGCTCGATCAAGCGACGATGATCTTCGCTGGCCCGACGAAGCTGACGGAGCATCCGGTCGATGTGCTCCAACATTTCGCCGTTGGTCGCCTTTGCGCTTTTGCTCATGGCCCGCTGAAGATGTTCCGGGCGCCAGGCTCGTCGGGGCAGGTCGTCGGGATGCAAAAGGTCCTCTTGCTCGGTGTCCATGTGATGATCGGAAAAGTTTCGTCGACCAGACGAAGTCGAAGGCTCGTTGCAGGTAGCTGAGCGACGTTGCCGACGTAGATAATCCAGGGCTTCGGATGGCTCCCGGCTGCGACGTGGGCGGAAGCCAGTCGTTTCGCTAAGGCTTACATACCGATGTCGATTCTAGTTGGAATTGATCGCCGTTCCTCATACGTGCGTGGCCAGCGTGCCGACCGCTGATGTGCGCTTCACAGTCGCGACCCCTCCGTTGGGACCACCCGTGATGTAGTGCGCTGAGAGCGGTGCCTGCTCAAACGGAAATGCATGGATTAGTCTCTAATGGAACAGAAGTTAATAATGTTTGCGCTACAGCTATAATATACGATAAATGTTTATATGTCAGTAACGCTTTGAAGCATTAGGTTTCGTTTTTTCTTTTTTGTATTTTTCTTCTTTTTTATTGTTTTTTGTTTGTTTCACACATCAACGTAAATTCTGTTTGAACAAGTTCGTAATGCCAGAAACGACCGAGTAAAGTTGACGTTCCATGCGATAGGTGCGGTTTCAGTGGGAGGGAATAAGCCAGAATCAAATGTGGACACAAAGTTTGCTTTTACTCGAAATTGATAGATATCTGGTGTACACTGACGAGCAGTGATGTTTTCATTCAGGAAAGATCGATGAATGATCACATCTCCGATCAACTTTGGATAACTGGTGATGGAAACAATGTGTACTGACCTCTTTAGAGATGACCTATTCTAATTAGTGGTTGATGAAATTTTTTGAAAATGTTGACTCAATTATGACTGTTACGTCCTTATTACAGGTCAACAACGGTGAGATTTAAAAATTCTGATACTTTTCAATTATAGCTCTTTCAATGTAAATCAAGTTGGTCAAAATTCATTCGCGCTTCATTCAAATATTTGCAAAGAAACTTTGACGATATAGAAAATTACCGACGCGATTGATTTAGAAATTCTTTACATGAAGCTTCAGGAAATTGTACTTTTACTTTTCAATACTTTACAATTATATAAAATAATGTTAACGTTTTTCTGTGTTTTATTTATTTCTTTTCCTAAATGTGATGAAAAGATACGACTGCACATATATAACATTCATATTTTTTTCTTACTTTAATCGTAATCTAAAACAATCAAGACGTTCTATGAAATTTTTAACAAATTTCGTATATTTACTCTTAAACGTATTTGAACAAAATCCAATATGGATATTATTTATTATAGTTTTAAAAATGGAATTATTTCTTCATTTTAATAAATTGAAAGAAAAAGTTTGTCAATATTCGTAATTTGAAAGAGAATAGAGTTTTGGTATTTTCCAATCATTCGTCTATAAAGGTTTGGTGTAAATTTCAAGTGAATTTGGGAAAAACGAAGTTATATTATCTTCATCATAAAAAATGTAAGAAAAACAGTTCATCACCGTAAGCTGCTCGATAATTGTCGGCAAATTCAAGGATTTCCTAAAATAAAACTTGTCGATACTTTGGAAAATTTTGTTTCCTGCCCTGGGGATTTCTACTCCAGTTTCAGATTCATTACACAGAACTTTTAGCCAATTTTATGAAACATGCATTACCTCTTGATAGCATCGAAATTTCAAAAAATGGCAAACGGCAATATTATTTGAACTGATATAACTTTCAATAATGGATGGAAAGTTTCTGCAACGTTTTTTTACTTTTTGAATTTAAAATTAACATTAACAATTTTATATTAATATTTATCAATCATTTTTTCAAAATAGTTATATATATGTACATGTGTGTATTCAATGTTTGACAATCAATCCAAGACTCGATTTATTGCATCAAAAAAGACGATTATTTCTCAGTATAGATTTTTCAAGCGTTTTTTATACGTTTCACGTAACTTTTGTAAATAGTGGCACTTTTAATCCAGAATGGTTTATTTTACAGAAATGTAAGGAAGTCTCTAGGATGTTTAAACTTAGGGGAAAAAACGCACGAAAAATTTAAATGCCATTATGACGGTGTTAGAATTTAATTTATAAGTAAGAAGGTTATATATTTGTTCATTCTCAAGTTTAATATTTAATTTACATATATAAAATAAATTACTTATATTCCGAGCGAGTTTCGACCATTCATGCAGCCAGTCAATATTAATTAACTAATTTGCTCCAAAAGAGAGTCTACTTGTTATATTATTTTTGTACATTTTAAGCGTAAGAAGTTCTGCTCAGAATAAATTATTACATTAACACCTCTATTATACAACATTTTTTTAAGCTAAAATGAGAACACGGAATAATTTTTAATCGAAATACCAAAGTAAATTAAATTTACGAATAACAACGTTTAAAAAAAATATTATGAAATCTTGCACGTCAAAGGATTGTTAAAAGTATATTTTTAATTACGTATTAAATGAAAATGTGCACTCAGACGTTCGAAAGCCGTCTTTTCATAGTTTGCGATGTCAGAGATACTACTTACCGCAGCGACGAAAGCTATGCTTGTTAACCTTTAGACCCCTGGAACGCCGAAATAGTGGCGCAATCCGCGCACATATCTGTCTTTTTCGGCGATTTTTCTTTTTAGAAAAATCATAATAATGAAATTATTGAATTGAATACGTTTTTTTTTCAATTTATCACAAAACACGAAAGCATTGTCAAAGTTATTAGTTGTCACACCTCAATTCCAGGCGGTCGAAAGGTTAAAGAGTATATGGTATCGTGAAATTTTCGAAACAAAATTTTTCACATTAAAAAGTGTATAAGGAATGAAGCAGAGACACAAACAACATGATACACATTCTGCACAGAACAACTGATTTACGAGACATAGGACTAAAAATACGCACAAACAATCATACTAAAGTAAATTGCATCTGGTGTTGGTGTGATTTTTTTAAACAGGCACATTTCCACAGATTTAGTATAAGTAAAATTAATTAAAAACCTTATTCAAAGAATTAATTATCCTTTAAGCGTGAAAAAAAAATATAATACAAAATTTTGAACAATGTCGTGCTTTCACATGTACACAAGGAGTCAATGTTTGATTTCTGGCATAATGGACATGTTCGTTACTATACGAGGGATATTATTGAAATATTAATAAATGATTTAAAATAATTAAAAATATCACGATACCACAGTCTAAAATGTATTAATTTAATGTAGAATATAATACTTCAATTTCTGAACACAGTAAAGCCAGGGAGTATTAATTAAAACAACTATCGAATTTTCGACACCTAATATTCTCTCATTTTGTCTACATCCTCGTAAATTATTGAAAGCACATGTGCGCTTCAAAATTAGTTCTCACTAATAACACGATAAACGATTTTTTTAAAGTGGAACAATATTTGTCTTTAGGAATTATACGTGATGTAATTAAATTCATACAAAATTAATAATAAACAAATTTCGGAATATCAATAATAAATATACGGAATTATTTGTCTAAATGCAAGAGATTTTTTTATGTCTGGTAAAAGACGTACTTGTATTGAATAGTTACGAAGATTTAGACGAATTCGAGAATAGTTACTTACCAGACAATAACATTTCACTCATTTATAGAAATTATTCAATTATACAATGTATCAAATAATAAATTAACCACATTTCATACATTCTTGACAGGCCGAAAAATTAATAAAATATAATAAGTGGTACCGCAGAAATTGAAAAACTCATTTATCTTTAAAGATTTGAAACAACTTTCCTGGCATTTTAATTAATGTTTCCATTTATACCCAATCAATGCTTTAATCGCTAAAATTACTTGGTTTGTTTTATATTAAGTAGTATAAATTCAAGATTACGTTCATAGCTAAGTTAACTAAATTTCTTAAGCAAATAACCAAGTTATTTTCCCAAAGACGTATTTTTGTATTTTGCAATTGTTATAATGTAAAAATCTGAATTTTAATGACATTCGCGTCGTTGATTAAAGCACTTGGTACCCATGGTTTATACAATATATATTGTCTGCTTCTACATATGTTGTAAAATTCGATTTATTATGAATTTTTCCGTTAATCGGTTATTAAAAAAAAAAAAAAAAAAAACATTCCAATTTTGTTCTGCCGTATTCGTGTAGAGGTATATTGCTTATCATTTATCGAGATCGTTCTTGACTTTACGTTATATTTATACAAACACTGATTTCCGTTATTTAGAAAAGAAGAAAATCGATTGGCTAGTAATTGTTTCAATGAAAATTATTGAATTTCCGTTAATTAACTCTTTATGTCGTTACAAATTCATAAGCCATATTATTTTAAACGATATGTGATCCAATAACATCGGAATTTTCTCACATTTGTTAGATTTGAGATTAACTATTTTAATATGACATGTAAATTAATTACTTTGAATAAAGTTCGTCGAAGTAATAGCGTCTCTACTCTGCGAAAAAAACAGCGAATGTTTAGAATTAAACATGGATTTTACGATTAAAGTTGCACCAGAGATGTAAAAATAATCTATTCATTTTAATTCTGCGACCCATTGAGTAAATAAATTATTTATGGGGAAAAAGTTAGTAAAAGTCTGATAATGGTTCACATGGTTTTATATGTTAATTGGTAGTATTTCATTTATGAATTATTATTATTGCAATTCAGTAACTATTTATATAATCCAAAATCAGATTGCTGTATTTTATTCTGGCGTATCCTAAAATTCCGATCATCCCTTTGCCGAGTCCGCTTAAGTCGAATCGTATTACTAGATCAGGACACGCATGCCCGACGTGTCTTACTAATTTTTATGACGTTAATTTCGGCTCTCGAATCGACGAGGAATTCTCTATTTTTACAATTTACAAAGTTTTGCAGAGTTTCGTCAAGATATACAGGAAATGCGGGATAGATTTTAAAATTGTTTATAATTGTATTTTTTTTTAGAGTAAAATGTTTTAAAAACCTGTAAAATGACCAGTAATTCGTACTAAAGGTGCTCGATTAGTTTTGAATTTTCCACGTTTTAAGTTAATTAAGAAGATGGCGTAACATTAAACCATATATTTTCCAAGATATACAGCTGTTGAGATATATATATATTAAAATCTTCCGGATATGTTGTTTAATATTCGATTAGTCTATTCAATTATGATAATGTTATTTATACGTATATTACAAGTTCTACAAGTAAATAAACGTCCAATTTCAAATGTAGCAAAGTATATGCCGTGATTAATGTTGAAAGAATTGAAATATTACAATGTCAACGATCTAAGACGAATCGTACTGAATATAAAACATTAGTCATTATTAAATAATTAAATAAATCCAGTAAATCTTACATTAATGGTGAGAATATTTTTGTTTTCACTTGATCCAATGTTTAAACAAAGGCATTGTTTAACGATAGATTAAAAAACAATTTAAAAAAAAAAATGAAACATATGAACCATAATATTTTCACGAATGACACACATACCCTCCCTTATCAAGGCATTCTATAGATTAAATTTTCCTAAAATTGAACGCACCAAGCATTCATAATGTCTGACATAAATTAGAAACATAGACGTATAATTGCAGCATGCCATATTCTTAGCTAACTTAATAGCAATTTAATATTCATGAAGCGTACATTCCTTTCAACATCAAAATAAAATAATACGATAGAGGTAGAGTATAAAAGGAATGTATTCGTTGTTATGTATGCAGTGTAAAATAATTGGTTTATTAATTCATTTGAAATTAATTCTTCCATATTACTATTTAACGAATGCCTTCTTCGATATTACATTTCGCTAATAAATCTTTCTTAATTTTTACAAAAGAATCTTTATATAAACTTTTCGGTCAACTTTGGATTTTAGAATAAGGATTCAGTGTACGTGTAGAGACAAAATACAAAATGTGAAATCAATAATGTCGATTGTGTTGTTTGTATTTTTGCATACAATTTGTTAATAGTATGTATTGAATTAGCTAGGTCCTAAAAGCTAGCAGAGCAGTTGTGGCAGAACCGGATAAAAACATGGCAAACAATTGTTGCTCAATTGTTGCTCAAATGTTACCCTATTCCCGT
>JAPYZR010005166.1:9894-30146 GCA_030522945.1 Trichopria nigra
ACCGAAATAGCCACCGAATCAAAAAATTAACGATGACGGTCATCAAAGTAGCCATTTGTCACCGAAATATACACTTTATACTTAAAAATGTCATAAAAAAAGACAAATTACATATTTATATGCGTATATGTCGACGTTGTTTTGAAGTAGATATGGCGAAGAAGTCGAATTGAAACGGAAAGGTAATTCGGCTCATGCCGGAATCTCTCTCCCATCCGTGCCTTTCCTATAAAAATCAGATTCGACTAAATCCGAAACATACCGAAATTATTAATCAATCCGACTATGAACCCGTGCCAATCCTACAATACAAGTTGATCTCTCGTAATCCGACCTAATCCGAAATGGTAGCATTGATTCCCTATCCGACTTATTCCGATGTAATCCGAGTTATTCTGAAGTTATTCAATACAGTCCAATCCGCAGCAACCCAAAATGGTCAAACAAACTCCTATCCTTTATAAATGCGGCGTGTCAGAATAACTAACGATCCGTTTGGATTGAAATCAAGGAATAAAACGGATTGCAAACATACGTCGGAATAACTGCGAGGATTCGTTCGGATTGAAATCACGGAATGAAACGGATTAGTAACCATTTTTCAATGTGACACGGATTGAAACTGATTGAAAAATCGATATGGAATGTTTGAAAATGTTTTTTGACTCTTTTTTCTCGGATTATGACGGTTTGCGTCGGATAAAATTTCTGTATGATACTTTATGATATGCGTATATATATAAGTATTTCTGTGGTGCAATTCGTAGTAATTGAAAATATTATTTCTTACTATTCAGGTGCTTTGAATTCTTTTTTAAAAATATTTAATTTCTTCAATATTGCGGAAGAAATATTACTTATTACATTGTGGAGTATTGAACATATAAAAAAACAATTTTAGTAAAAAAAATGAATTTTTGGAAATTTTATGGTCAAATTTTCGTTACAGCTTCTTTCTCTCGCATTCCACAGAATTTTCCGACAAAATACGAAGATGCAAGGATATTTACGCATAAAAATGCCTAGTCGTCTAAATCATGCAATTCAATTAGTAACGTATTATTGTTTATCGTTTAATATTATTTGCAGGAGCAGATTTTATATATGTGTTTATTTTTTATACAATAATATAAAAGTCTATATCGGTCCCGAAAACAACCAAAATTGGGTTAAAACAACCGGAAAAGTACCGACGTCGAAACAGAGTTGCTCGTGTACCGGTATTTTCTTGGTTGTTTCGCGGTTTAATAGGGAAAAAACGCGGTATTTTCTTGGTTGTCGAAAAAAATACCGAGTGGATTTTCGACACCGGTATTTATTCGGTTGGTTTTACTTAATATTGGTTGCTTTCGGGACCGATTTAGACCGGTTTTTTGTGGTCGTTTTGCTGTCGTTTTACGGTTACCGTTTCCGATAGGGTAATAACGAGGCTTCATATACTTCCTCGATGTTAAATATAGTTGTTTATTCTTTAACTCTTATTTCTGATAACTATACTCTGACAAGCCGTAAGGACTTCTTGCGTATAAATGAGCCTGAAATAAATAGTGAAAATTTCAAAGCGGTTTGCAGATGTGAAGTAATAAAGTATATGCATGTATATTACACATATACAGCGAGTCGATACATTGCAATAAATAAATAATATTAGTTGGCTTCTGAGTAAATACATCGTGTTGGGGTTATTGCCCCCTCGCGATTTCGGAAATAATATCGATAATGTAAACTCTTGCTATAGGAACTTATTTTGGATACTAGAAAAGTTTAAAAACACTATAAGTGTACTCGATTTTAACATTCAATAATTGTTTTGATTTTCATTTACATTTTCAATTCAACATTTGACGAAAGCAAAATTACAGTATATCGTTTATTTTCGTATTCCAGTAAGAGAAGAATACTTTTATGTAAATTAATAATATGAATCACATGAAAAGGGCAAAAACAATATTTTTTGTCCCAATGACGCCATTCTCGTTATGACGTTTTAAGCGCCAACAGCTGTTAATTTCCATAATTGCGCATTATCTGTCTTGCCGATATTGATTTTTATAAATTACCGAAGGAACGTTATTATTTTTACAAGTCCGTGCAATTTCGAATTGTCCCCGTACGCTTTTTTGTAATAACAGTAGTTGTAAAGACGTATATTAAAAATAAAAGGCTACAGTTTATTTTTATATTATTTTTTTACGTTACGATTAATTTGATTTGTGATTATTATTTTATTTATTTTTAATGGCGAAATTCCATAATTTAAAATTTATCGAATAATTACTATGTCCTATTTTATAGTTATTGCGTATAGGAATATACGCATATGTTTTACGATAAAATTAAAATTTAAGTGATTTTCATTTTAAAGCGGCAAGTCTTCTTCTTATTTTTTAATATTCTATAATATTAATAATACAGTATTGCAAAAATGTTACTTTTAAAAAGTTAGAGCCAAATTTGTTAAAATTAAATATCAAAACTAAAAATGAAACATTTTGATTTAAAAATTAAAAAATTTCTTAGTGTTCCATTGATTATGGACATAATTAATTTGATTTGCGATTAATTAAATTAAAGTCATTTACAGAGTGCATTACACTTATGATCGTAATGTAATGCTTGTTTTTTGTATCAATTTAATGCTTTGGTGAAATGAATTACTTGATTTTATAAGATAGATTTAAAAATTAATTACAAGATGACTTTATTTCTTTTATAGTTACTAATTGCGCTTGGCATTAATAATGTTATTTTATTAACTATATTCTAATGAGTTTAACCCCCCCCCCCCTCACAAGCAACTACATGTATGATGATGAGTGTGAATGATGAAATAAATGTTTTAAATAAATGTAGTAGCTTGCATTATTTAGTGTTATTCGAAATTTTGTAAAGTGTTCCTCAATTTCATTTTAATACAAGTGAATAATTTTATTTAATAAAGATTGAATTGTTTTTTAGCGATGAACCGAACCACTATCTAAAGGCATTACCTTTAAGAGACGCACTGATATGCAGTTAGATAAAGGTAATGCCTTTAGATATAGTGGTTCGGTTCATCGCTAAAAAAACAATTCAATCTTTATAAACATTACTACCGAACGATAAAGTAAAAGTACTGATTGTCGATAATATCGGCAATAGGTAACAATAATTAATTCATTTTATTTAACGTTTTAGTATCATATCATTCGATTCTGAGGCATGCATAAAATCTAGGATAAAACAGAATTTGTGTGAAACGATTAACCGTATATCTGATCATATAGGAATCCACTATATACTTACCCAATATGGTAAATGAACGTAATGTAAATATTGTCAATGAATTAAGTACATTTTCACTCGATGACTCGGTTTCTTTACGCAGTTACTAATTGCTTTTATTATTAATAATGTTATTCTATTAATTGTCCTCATGTTAGACCCTCCTTCACCCATATACCTACTTGTATACATTTTACGCATATAAGCGAGAATGTTTGCGATTTGCTGGTATAATAACAAGGATTTCTTGGTGAAGCATAACTTTTTGCAACCTGAATTTGTTTTGCAATTACCTTAAATTATTTATAAATATCTCCTTTTTCGTTTACGAAGAACTTGAATAAAAAACGAATACAGAAATTTACAAGAATTCTATGTTTTATTTATATTTATATAATATATAATATATGTGATGTTGTTGACAAATTGAAACTATAACTTACTTGCGATTTTTAGTTATACTTACGTACAAAAGTTATAAGTAAGTTCGGATTTTGAGTGTTTTATTTTAGCGAATGTTTTGTTCAAGTTTGAATCATCGAAATGCAATACATCTTACATAATCTTATTTCTTAAACGTCCAATACCTTCGATTTCCGTTTCCAATATATCGCCTTTCTGCAAATGTATAATTGTCTTATTTTATAAATGAGAAGAAACAAAACTTGTATTGGATATTGATTTTCATAAATAAATACCGCTAGGTATTCTGGTGGATTTCGCGTGTGCCCCACTCCTGCTGGGCTTCCCGTTAAAATTACATCTCCAGGTAGCAAAGTAACGAATCTATAAAAAAAAAAAACTTATTTTGTATTTCTTTAACTTGTTTTTTCATTAAAATGTTATTCTTTATATATTAAAATAAATAGAATAAATTAATCATACTGTATAGAAATAGCGGTAGAGCATTTCATACACACACATACTCACACATACTCACACACACTCACACCCATTTATGCATATATATAAATAAATAAGAAAATAAAAGGAAATTAGTGAAAAAGTGTTATCGAAATACTTACTGGGACAAATAACTAATGATGTACTGAGTGCTGAAAATCATGTCTTTCGTGTTGCCATCTTGTTTCTGAACTCCATTTACCCAAGTTTTAATGCTTAGATTTTTCGCATCACGGATAGCTTCCTTGAGAACAATGGCAGGTCCTAGAGGACAGAAAGAGTCCATTGACTTTCCGAGAAGGAATTGTCCTCCATTCTTGCCAGGTTTTTGCCAGTCCCGGGCCGATATGTCTTGGGCGACAGTATAACCAAATATACAGTCTTGTGCATCTGATTGACTTACATTTTTACATCTTTTGGATATCACAACCGCCAGTTCTGCCTCCCAGTCGACATTCTGGAGGATAATACGTACTTTCGGATTACTTCCTTTTGAAGCTATATTTTATGTTGACTTTATATTATATATAAAATGGCTAGTTTTTGTCTAAAGTATATTGTTAATAAACAACGCAGAACGTTAAATATTTAACAAATTTATTACAAATTTATAATAAGCCAAACTCTTATTCCTCTATATATCTGCACGTAAATTAATTAGTTCCTATCACTCGATTGGAGTGACTTTCCAAATTAATGATCGTCCTGATCATGAGTTTCACAAAGTTCACATAGATAGTTTGAATAGCTCACGTCAATTTCGGAAATTTTATTTTTTTTAAATGTAGTAACATTTTCTTTTGCAAAACTTACGTCTGACATAGATGGAAGGGGGATTGAATCATAAGCTCCTGTAACGCTACTTGAAAACTTGGAGAATATCACTGGAGTCGTAGGCGGCTCGCTACCGAACGTTCCTGCATAATTCAAACAAACACATGCCAATTTATCCATATGTGTTATTGGTGACAAAATGAGCACATCCTTTTCTGGTATAGCAGAATCCACATCATTCGCTAAACTGCAAATGTCAAAATAAATGTGACAGGAAATTTAAAAATATGATTATAACGCATCACTGTTAGAGAGTCGAACAATGCATACATTTACGAAACAATACAAAAAATACAAAAATTACTAAATTTATTTATGAGTACAAATGTAATTGATTTTATTTATTTTTGGAAAATAACGTAGTACTATGTAGTATTTAAATTACGATCACAATATTTTTGTATGTTCAATATTATAGTATAAGTATTAGTATTATATATATATAGGCAGATATATAGATACATATTATGTCGAATAAAGATGTACTTTTTTGTTGTTTTAATTTTATAATCAAATTGACTGTGGAATTATGAGAATAACATACGATTGGATTAAAATTGTAATTATATATTTAAGAATTCCAACATAATGTTATCTGTTTTCGTCAAAATAATACATTGGCGATTTGCAAAACATAATAATAAATTTGAATATTTCTAAAAGAATTTAACGGCAACTTTATTATATTTTATTGATGTAATTAAAAATACAAATCATATGGTTAAAAAATATTACATTGGCATTTATTACTTGTTTAAATATATTAAGATTTCATTGAATTAATCAAAATTACGAAATCTTAACAACTCTGGACCAAGTGACTTTATCTACTAAAAATCCATAGCTAAAACTTTACTCAATTATGAGGGAAGTTCGTTAAAAGTTCATCTGAAAGAACGTGGGTATCTTAGAACCGTTAAATTACTTAACGATATTGAGGTAGTTCTGTAGTTTCATTACCGTTCGTTAGAAAAGTTTTTATTTTTATGCATATGTGATCGTTAATCTGACGTTATGTAATCAAATCTTTATATCGCACTATATTATTTAAAGTCTTTATTGACATTTTTTACATGTATTTTTAAAATATATCGCTTGAAACATAAAGAAATGATTCACCATAGTGTCAAAGGGGCGAGACCCAATTCAGTGCCTCAATCTCATTTTAACGAATTTATAAATATATAAATAGATAGTAAATAAAAATTGTGAAATTTAGAAAATCTGAAGATGTTTTGATTTGAATCTTTGATACTAGTGAACATTAATACACTGTGAAAGCATTTTAAAGAATATTTATGATAAAATGATTGTAAACGGTATCAAAACTTGCAAAATTTATCTAAGAATATTATTTGCTTTCTAATTATGTTTTTTCACAATACAAAAATAACTTATTACGCTTTTGCTTTAGTTATCATGTCATCCCCGCGTTCTATAAATCTCCTCATAAGGCAGGGAATCTCTCGATTCATGTCTGAAATAGGAATTATATCTCCGCCTACTTTCGTTTGAAGGCCTAAAACTTGCACTCCGCCCTTTTTAGGGACATACTGCACGAACCTGAAATGTTTCAATTTGTAGGTAAATTAAATTCAAATCATTTCATTGTATTACAGTTTATTAATTATTTATTTAATTATTTAAAAATGATTAATGTCTCCGTTTTCTAAAGAAATACGTAAATTTTTAAGTTACAAGTTTTCGTTCTTGAAGGTTACATTATTTCAATGTGATATGTCTCATATACGTAATAATTCTCAAAAACAACTGTATATTCATTTTCAAATTCATATAGTTATAACTTTTTTGAACTTTTGCTGTTAATTGATTGAAACTTTGCTATTATTTGATTTTTATATTATTAACGATACATATTAATAAGTTTGGTAAATTTTCTTGCAAGATATAAATTTGAGGGACATCAAAGAAACTACCGCTTGGATTCTGTGGTTGATTAATGATTGATTCTGTTAATTTGAAGTTCAGATTAAAATTTTATAAAGATTAATTAAAAATGTAAACAAGTTTCTGCTTATGTTTTCCTGAAAATTAATAAATTAAAGTATTGAGAATGCGAGTACGAATTTAGTTTCTTCGTTTTTTCCAAGATTGTAATTGAAAAGTAAATAAAGCAATACTATAGTTATTCCTTTAAAAAAAAAAAAGAACACGTATAAGATCCAAATTATTTTAAAATTGTTTTAAAATATTTTTTAATCGAAAATCGTTAAAATTGTGTTATTTCTAACAATAATGGATGTTTGGAATTTTTAAAATTCCTTTCTCAAATACAAATACAGGAAAATTCTACAACGTCAATTGCGTTGCGAAAAATTTAGGCTTTTCAACTTCGTTTATAAAATACCGAATATCACATAGAAAGTAATAAATCGCCACATACAAGTGTACGCCAATAATAAACCAATTGAAGGCTGCACCTATACGATCTATACTACCTATACTGCCCTGGGAATATGAAATGTAACATAAAATGTGCTAGAATTTATAAAATTGAAGGTTTTTATGCCCGACACTAGTTTTGGTAATGGGAATTTTATATTATGTATGCGTATTACATTAAAATTACACTAATAATAATGCAGTATATTATAATAATATACGGCAATAATACACAAAATATATAATTTCTTGAATATTATGTAGGGTTAGTTTTAAAGTTTAAAATTTTAATTTTAATTTATTGAAGACATACGTCAAACCATTAGAGAAAAATAGATCCAAGAACATGGCTTGAGTGACAAACATAACCTTCTTTTCGTAATAGTGACAATAAACCTAATTTATAATAATATCTGAAAAAATTCTGTTGACATATACAAATGTACGTATTTCCCGATGCATTAAATTACATTGACATCAAAGTCTTTACCTCATTGCGGCTTTTTGACTGGAAAATTCTTCGTTACAATAACAAGACATAAGGCTCGAATTAATAGTCCTTTCTCAATTTTCAAACTCATCTGAAACTCGACTCGACTTATAACTAAGTTCGAGATCTCGAACCTGTCAATTTCTCTTCGCAATTATAATCGTTTATAAAATGAAAATAATATAAAACTTGTAAAATGAATCGAAGCGAAATGCCGTAAAGTCGAAGAGATAAACATTGTTCATTTTAAATATTATTTATTATTCAAGTACTTGATATTGTTATTAGTATTATTATTATTATTATTGTTGTTATCCGAGCCTAAACACTAACCTTTTTTACTGCGCTAATTTGTATGACTTTACGACATTTCGCTCAATATCACCATAAACTGACAGGTTCGAGATCTCGAAGTCGATTTTGAGATGAGTTTGTGAATTGAGAAACGACTATATATTAATTAAACGAATATCAATATGTATTTTTCTATAAAAATGTATAAAAGTTGTATATAAAAAAAAAAAAATAAATATAATTGTTATCTTAGCCCAATATATTCATATTGTGAAGAATTCGTCTGAATCATCGATCTGAATCCTTTTAATTCAATCCAATCTTTGAACTTTCAATCTTTTTTAGTTTACTGGGAAATGCATTGTTGTGACTGTATGTATTGGGCACCCGATATTTTGGGCATACAGATGTAACTTTCATTAACGTTGTGGAAACCTTAAATATCTTACCTTAAAAACGTTTCAAATATAACATTTAAATTTAAAATCATCTTTTTTATCTTACAAATAAGAAATTACAAATGAGAAGCTTATAGCTAAATTACATTATTGCAAAAACGAAAAAAAAAAATTTTTTCTTATTTGGAAGTATTCTATGGTTTTTATAAAAATTGATATACAGTAAAACTGCGTCCCACGTATAAAATGGCGTTACCTAGTCACACATTCACGTAACTTTGATTATTAAGTATGAACAAGGTATATACTGAACAACAATCATTGCATCGCATACTTATTTTTATAAAAAAAGCATTTGCATCACGACGGTGGCTCGGGAAAATTGATATATATAAAAGAACAGTCTGAACATTTTCAGCCGAAACTCGGTCACGTATGACGGCAGATCATTCACTGACAGTTAAATATAAAGAACATATTTGGGGTTTAGTAGTAATGGTAGTAAACCCATGGGACAGAAGTTCATGTGTTCAAATCGGTTGCGCACCTTCCATTCTGATCACTTCTGGTTACGAATGGAAGGCAACGACCGCCTCTAGATAACAGTTTGCAATAGTAATTTTTCTCCGTAGTTTGCATACTCAGGGGATAGGTAGTTGCATATGACCGAGTTTCTAATGAATCTCTATAATTGAACCTCAGGCGAAATTCGTAAAATTGAGCTTTACTATATGTTTTGAAACGGTGAAGGATACTTGGTCGATATTCACGTAAAAAATTTGTAATTAGCTAATGAGAAAAGTTACCCATAAAAATTCGTGTCCATACTGATGAACTTGTCGTCGATTAAAGTAATTAAAATATACTGCATAGAGACTTTATTTTTTTAAATATATATTTATTTCATTGTCTTCTTACAAATATGTTTTATTAAAATATCATATACAGCTGGATTAGAAAATTTACGTCATAAAAATATAAAATATAACTTGGAATCATTAGAAATTCCTTACGACAAATGGAAAACAGGGAATAGATCATCACTGACAAGGACGATGGTCAGAATTGTTACATTTAGTTTCTGTAATATCGTGAATGATTTTCATCTTTCCATGCATGAGAACGACGACATCCTATAATAAGGGAAACTGCTCTTTCCTCATGTTGTTTGAAAAAATATGCACAATACATAACTTTCAGAAAATGGATCTCAACAGAGTGAGATGCAGCGTTACCCTTCGCTGAAGGATATGCATTATGTATAATAAAAATAATAAGTACACCTTTCAAGTTATTTTGTAAATAGACATAACAAAATATAAACACTCATTGACGATAAAATTGCGAAAACCACTTTTTCAATGGGGATAGCATGAGTGCTTCCCGCCGAGAGGATGATCGACACTAGTTGAACGTATATAACTCATACGCGCCTGGTGGTACCTGCGCGACGGTGCCGGTTCTTTACTGGTCCTATTCAGTCGGCTGTTAACCTCGCAGACGCGAAGGTTGTTCATTCCTTCCGCGGGATGTGTAACTGTGGAATTAATTTGATTGTTTTTAATAAATGCTGATTCACTCGTCACCCTTAATTTTGTTATTGGGTCATTTATTACTGCCCGTTCGTAGCACTACTTTATAACGTCCTGCACGTAGTCAAAATTATATAGATCTTGAGTTATACCTTCAAAAACTTCGGGAGAAAATGATAATTAATATCGACATATTTATTTTTATTGTAAATGCAATAGTTGCGAAAAGAAAATTTGTTTCTTCACGGAGTTTCTCCGAAGAAGAAAAAGTACGAGAAGAAAAACTAAATCGAATTAAGTGATTCCAGAAGTCTTTATTACATTGAAAGCTTCGAGTGATACGTGATCGGAAAGCTGTTTAATAGGGAAGTCTTGTATTAATAATAGGAAATGTAAAAGTTCCTGAGGATCGGGAGAAAGATGATGATCTCGTAATAAGAGTGGATAAAGATGTCATATCAATCCATTACGATAGTGATTGAGTGACAAGGGAATCGATGTCACTGTTACTCAACGACTGGAGACATACGAGGAATACTTGCGGCCCGAGAGTGCCAGTGTTAAATGAGGGAAATTAATCAGCAAAAATAATCACATGCATGACACGAACTGCAATTGGAGAAATGCAAATTTAAATTAACATATTGATTCTCGCTTCACACCAGAAAAGTCTACAACCTACTGAAATATAAGCGGATGTATGGATGCATGATAATTGTCAACAATTTTGTAGTAAAGATGGGAAAGCGTCGCATTCGCGTGAACGATTGAAAGAGAAAGTTGCACGCGGCCTGATTTCGTATCGATGGGGTCCAGCTGGCATGTCGCTACCATGGTGCTAACCACGTGGTGCTTGTTGACTTACTCGGTCGACGTGAAAACCGCTTGTCGAGAAACTAATCTACCGAGAGACTGCGAAGCACTATGCAGTCTCAATGACAAGGGCATTGTAACATCCTGTGAACTCAGGGCCGCCGTTTTGCTACCAGCTGATCCCAGATATGACATTTCATTGCAGAAAGTCTTACCTACCCTAGGTGAGAAAATATCGTATCAAAATATCATATCAAATCATTACAGTGAATTCTATATGAAATTAACATAGAATGACGTAATTGTTTAGTTGTCTAGTTATATATATATATATATATATATATATTTCTTTTTTTATAGTTCAGTTTTATTTCGGTTTTAATCCTCGATCATGGGTTAATTAGAATTTGACATTGGCAAGAAATTTTTATCTTCACTTAAATACAGTAAAAAATAAACATTCAATATAACTTTACGCATATATATTTATTGTTTATTATGTATTTTACTTTTTCTCCATTATAATACCTTGGGCAACTGGATGCTTTTTACAATTGTTTTCTATATACGTCTGATCGATCTGTGATGTTAAACAGGATAACTATTTCCGAATTTTGATATTTGTCATAGTCTTTAAGGGGCTGCTAAACCGATCCGAGAAAACACATTCGGGTTTTCCGAGATTCCTGTCTTACCGACAATTTTCTCGGAATCTCGGAAAACCCGAATGTGTTTTCTCGGATCGGTTTAGCAGCCCCTTAAATCCAAGATTTTCGGAAGCAAACAACGAACTGACGATCAATTATCTGATCGATTTCCTCTTCAGTTGTGTCTGCGTTAGTCCCGCTCTGCCGCTTAGAGCTGGGACTGTTACTACTGATCAGACGCTATACAAGAGAAACTTGGACTATTTTACTCATACGATTTTAAACTGCATGCTGATTATCTTTTAATAAATGCATTTTTATAAGTAATTGATATTAATGCGCATTGTAAGTTATTTAATTTAACATACAATTCTGGTTCTAAGATGCATTAATTTATATTCCGATATTTTACATACGACTTAAATTAAGATATATTCCAAAGGGAAATAGATGACTGGCGTAGTAGGAATAAGTCACTACTGGCTTCACTGGCTTGGTTTACTGCATTTATTTCTCGAATTTCTGCACTTACGATGTAGTTCTGTTTAATGGTCAATTATAAAATTAAAGGTTATAGAATTGGCTATCGTTTTAAAAAATTTGTCGTATAATTCCATTGATACAAAATGCCCTGTCTCTCTTTCAACTTCATGAGAAAGTCTATATAGAATTCTGTAGTTCGTACGTTGGGCATCATTAATTTTCATTCATGAGTTCGAGTAAATCACACATAGTTCGGAATATTTTAAAGAAAATCGGATGTTTCTGATTGTTTAATAGTGGTTATGTGGCAATAAATTCCAATTTTTTTTTTCAATCTAAAATATAGAAAATACGCGGGGACAAATAGATGTAGCTCATAATGTACTTTATCAGGCGTGTCATTTGCAATTATATCATTTCCTATACTTTCTTGCTGTCCCTGTATTATTTGCGGCAGAAAATGCTACAAATCCAAGTGACATTTTAAGTAATATTTATGATACTTTATCAGCAGCCATTGGTTCAGCACTTTTTCAAGCATATATATATGATTTAAAATTTTTTCTTATATTTAATAATTCATGTGCATACTTTTTCAAATATTGAATTATTTTATTTCCGACCCTTCTATCACATTTTGGAACTTTTGGATCAAGTGATTAATTAAAGCATATTGTCTTGTTGTATTAATTAACAATTAAAGTAATGTCAAAAAATCCATTGGAATAATATGAATTTACGCTCTTTTATTGTTGTCATAAAAATACATTTCTTATTTATTTATATAAATTTAAATGTTACCATATTTATTCGTAGCTAATACTAAACAAAAAGTTTTGAAATGTATAATTTACGAAACACAGAAGAAATTATAGGATATTTAAACTTGCACAATTCCGTGAAAATAGGCCAAACGAATTTGTACACGATTGGACGTGAAAACATTGTTACATTGATACTCTGTATTATTTATATAAAGACAACGTAATATCAAATCTGTATTGCATATTCAGCGATGAAAAACGAAACATTTCGCAATGAGAATAATGATTTGAGAACAAATCATCAAGTAGGAATATTAAAAGCATGTGGATGTTTCAAAAATATTATTTCTGACTTAGGTATCACATAAGTTTACGATAAGCTAGATGATTTTAATTAAATATAAAATATGACCAATTTTTGTATAAAGCTATACAAATTTTGTTTAATTGAAAACTCAACGGTCGAAGTAATTAAACGCCGTTTATATAATAAATTAAAACTCCTTGATTATATATGGGAAAAAAGAATTATCCCATAATTGTAATGTTCAGTTCTGTCAAAGATCGACATATTATATATATATCCGACACGGATTACTCGCTGCCGGTATAATCTGCGTTCTATATACACTTCAACAGGTCTGTTTTTCTTCAGTGCTTATCTGCTGAAATTAATTTGCATATCAATATAGAGAATATTGTTTTTTTTTTAATGCAATTACTGTATCAATTATTAGTAGTATACTACATTAAAGCCGTGATAATATAAATTATAACATTCGCAACCGATTTATTATCGAGTTCTGATTTGTTTACATCCCACGTGTAAATAAAATACGTAAATAAATTCATTCAAATAACTGGCTTAATACAGAAAACGCCGATTTCAGTTCAATTGAGTATATTTTTGTACATGGATGATTGCATACGGTAATGATTTGCTAATCGGCACAAATGCTCACTGTTATGTGTATTTATATGCGTTTATGCCTTAATAATGTACATTGAATCAATTTTATTAAAATTAAATTTTTGTTTCTATTTATTGATGGCAATAATTGAAGACGACACTACATGCCTTGTTTAATGGACTTTTAAATACATATAATGGCTGCTAAAGGCCTGTAGATCATTTGATTTGCAATTGCGATTTACTTGATTAGAGCAGATTACACAAAGTAGAACAAACATATTTTTAGGTTATACGTTATATAGACAGCGGTCAGGACTTGAGTGCGTTAGAGTCCATACGTGAAGGTTGAGACATTATGAGGTTGCATATTCACCGATTGACTAATATACTAATATCCGTAAAACTATGATATCTCTTGTATTAATTGTTACTAGAGGGACTCTAGATTGCATAATATCTATATATATACATGAATTTTATTTCGACACAGTACCGACATTAAATTCAACATTCGATGTATATTGAGCGAAAAAATAAATTTTAATTTATGATTCAAAAAATGGTTGCAATTGTTATTCCATTCAATTCGTGTATACAGAATATTTCATGTCATTGAAATGCAATCGACAATACGTGACTTGAGTTTAACTAAATGTATATAAACAGGTGTACTTTCCCTGTATAGTGTTATTACCGTTCTTTGATAATTCAGCGATGTCTAGGCAAAAAGACGTAAGTTATGCATGAAATTTTGTATTCATGAAGAAACCGTAATCTTCTACAGCGACATGATGTTTTGCGGGAAATTTAATAGCATTTTGTAGCGATAAAAAAATTAAAACCCCGGTGAAATAATATAATTTTCCAAACATACGTGTATGTACACTGCAGTGCAGGCAATGTTTCATTTTAGTAATATAAAAAAAAGAAACGAATTTTGTGATGTTTTATTATTAAATATTTCCATGCATCAAAACGCAGTTTGAGGTACAAATAGGCAATTTTAATATAGAAGTAGATGTATTAATCGAACCGTGACAATCAATTATAAAAAGGAGCAATTAGCGGCCAAGTTCGGTTCCAATAATGATTTTTATTTGTGCCCTACGTTTCGATGAAATTTGTCGACCACTTCAAGGGCTTAACATATATACTTGTTCTCCTGATCTGTATCATTAGATCACGTACAAGTATACAAGATGTTACTCTATATAGATGTTAAACCCCTGAAGTGGACAACTTTCGTCGAAACGTAGGGTACAAACAAAAATCATTATTGATGGAACCGAACTTGGCTGTTATTTCTCCGTTTTATAGGCAATTTTAATATTATACAAATATAAAATATAATGTGCAATCCATGGCATAATCTTATCCGGTTATTGTTAAATTATCCAGTATTATCTTTTATGACTTTAAAATGAGAATTAAGTAGATGATAGTCAAAAACTGACAAGAAAAAGTGTAATATTTTATTAGAGATTTATTAAATGTAATTGGGGAATGTCTACACTATCTCATTATTTTATAATTCCATAATTGATATTCTTTTATCAAAATTATCTTGATTTGATTTCGATAATTACATTTTATTTTCTATATAAATCGATTAAAAACAGTTAGGAAACTATTTTGCGAGATTTTCTAAACTTCAAACAAGTTTTTTAAAATGATTGTAAAGAGACAAATACATATCATATTTTAAGACTTTAGTATCTTTAAATAAATACTTTAAATAGAGTAATTTGTTTACTGATGTTTTGTAAGTTTACAATATATATATTCTGACTGTTTTGTTATATTATCAGTAACATTTGTTAGAAACAATCATATTCACGCATTCTTTGCACTTAAGTTTTTTCAATAGGGTTTATAATATTTATACGACAATCGGTTTTGTACATATACGTGGTATTATAATTTAACTGGTTTCCGCATTTTAGGTTATCCGACGTTAAAGGCATGGAGTTATTTTTTTTGTTTTTTTTTTCTTTTCTTCAATTTGATGTGGTGAAATAAAAAATATTCCTCTATTTATATTTCTAAACAAATTAAAAAAATCTTTCACTAAACTCGAATGTAGCACAATTGAATAAATGCAGGTCGTGTGATAAGTTCAAGAAGTTTCCAGCATTCGCGTTATTTCTTTAGACTATCTCTTGTATACTTATACATTATCTTGAAGCTTTTCCTTCCCCCGTTATTCTGCATTCTTCTATGTAGGAGAAAAAAAGGAATATTTCGCTTAAGAAAATATCAGAATTGAAAATACGTTATTGAATTCTTCGTCGTTGTCATAATTTTTCACGACTTCAGGAGTTACATGATAAAACTTAGACTTTTCATTTCGTTCTAGATCTGGGAGTTCATGAAGCCAGAAGGAGGGGACTTTTGCGTTATTGGCTGCAACTCACGTTACTACCCCTCGATGACCATTGCGATGCCACGTACGCTCAAATTGGTGCAATCGATAGTTATTCAAAATGTGTTCATGTGTTTTTCGGACCAACTTGCGACTATTGCGTGGGTAAATATCTCTAGAATTATTTGTACGATGAGCGAACGTGCGCGTGTGTGGGTGTGTGTGTGCGTGTGTATGCGAGCATGCGTCTGTCCGTGAACTTTAGGTTTGCTTTATAACTGCAGTAAATTAAAACAATGTGCGGTAAGTATAGAATTTTTTTTTGCATAATAATACAAGGAAAATGCGCAAAAATTACAAATACAGGACTAAAAAACACAGGTTTCTTTAACGTGAACGCACAATAAAAATGAGCGTATTCTTCTGTATACCCCATAAGAATTTTGCCTGTTCGTAAATTCGACGTTAGGAATTTTGACCGTTCGTAACTTTGGCCTTTCGCATTTTAGCATTTAGAAGTTTTGATCGTTATGAAAATTATCTTTAGGAATTATGAACCTTAGTAATTTAGGCATTAGGATAATTGGATACTCGTAAATCTGAACATTAGTAACATTGATCTTTAGGAAATTTGACCCGCACCCGCCAGATGGCATTTTGAGGACACACTTTCGCCATGAGAAAAATTGCAATTTTTTGTAATAGTAGTATAAAAATTTTAAAAAATGTTGTAACTTTTACCGTAAATAATGGCAATTTTTCTCATGAAGAAAGTCTGTCCTCAATATGCCATCTGGTATAGTAAAATTTACAAGAAAATATTTCTCCGTGTAAATATTTACATATTTGTTTATAATTAATTCAAGTATTCATTACCATGTATTGGTTTTAGAAAATTTAAAATTTGTTTGAAATTCATTTAGAGGTTATTTTATTATTTTCATATTTCCTTCTGAAAACTGAGAATTAAATAAAGCGAAATGGAATTTAAGTAATGTCGACATATGAAGTGCATGATGCATGGATGTTTTAATGAAAACCAACTGAAGTAAAGTCAATTCTTCATTATTTCTTGTAACTTGTAAAGGGTCGCACTTTACAAACGCTGCGCATTTCTGCAGTAATTTTAATACGATCTCTCTAAATTCCTCGGAGAGAAATCTCACTCGGCTGCGTACGCAACATTGCATAGTTGATACCGATCAGCTCAACTTGGAGAGAAAAGTCCACTCTAAGCCACTGAATTTCACTTTCACGGAGTGGAAAATTTATTTTAGTCATAATTAATATGAACTGTCACTCTAGTTTTTCTAGCATGAGTGTGAAATTCGACTCGTTCATAGCGGGCTTCTCACTCCAAGGCTCCACAAACCAAGAATAGGAATAGAAAAATATAAAAACCAACTTAATTTTGTACACATACACACATAAACACACACATGCACACACACACCCACACACACATATCCCTATTATTATTATATATATGTATATTTGTAAATATACACAAGCACATTTTGGCTAACCCTAAAAAAATAGAATTCGACGAAGCAGTATATATTATAGTATAGTATAATATAGCAGTATATATGCGGCTAGACAAACTAGTTAGAAACTGTTTATATTTTGTACTATAGGAATATGTATATGTACATTATAAGCACCTATTTTTTATACAACAATTTACAATTCTACGAGCCTACATTGATCTGTAGTGTGACAGTATTCAATACCTCTAACACTTGCTTTGGTTCATCTGTGATAGCATTACCTACTGCATCATAGAGATAAAATGTTGTTTTAACTGTTTCGACTATTTTTTAAAATGGGACACCCTGTATATATATATATATATATATATAGTTTTATTTCGACACGTAATTTTCTCTTCATTTCACGATCTTTGTTTAAATTTGTGATGGTGGAGCTTTCGGCTTATCGGATGACTAAACATTTTCTAAATTGACAGCTGGTTTTGTAAACATTTTAGATAACTGATGAAAAAAGTTCGATTTATTTTATTGGGAACCACATATACGGAAGTGTTATATAATCTTATTACTTCATGTTATTTGAGAAAATATATGGTAACATCATATCACGGACGAGAAAGTGATTTGTCGCACTATTTACTTGATATACTACTGTAGCCGCCATGTACATTCTGCATATTACAAACACAACGTTCATGAAAGGGTTAATTTAAAATAATGTCTATATATATATTTAGGTAAATTTGAGAGGTATAATAAACTTTCGCAGTGAAGACAAAGACATAATTATAATACATTGTATTTCTCGTGCATCAAACTAACTCATATTTAAAATTGAATATTTTTTGAACATTATATACGCAAAAATCCTAGACTAAAATTTTATATTTTGCCGTGATTGTTTGGAAATAAAAACATAAGATTTGATGTTGATAAACTGCTATGATTTTTGATATATTTTTATTAAATTCTCATCTGCCAACGAACAATAATTAATAGTTAAAAATAATCATTTCGCGTTCTCACAATTGTCGTATGATGAACATCTTATAGCTGCCCTTTAAATCTCAAGACAATCATGATTTTAGAATAGTTTACAGTGAATATAAGACATGTTTGTCCTCATTTTCAATGAAATGAAATCTTAAAATATTTGTCTTTGATATGCAATATGTATTAATAATGTCAAATGTGTCAAATTGTTGCCAGCACAGTTACGCATCAAGCACATCAACGATTTTATCGCCCAGTTGTTTGGTTTATTATTATTTTTTTATTAGCGATGGTTTACACTCATTATTTTTGCCGAGAATAAAATATCGTTTTTCACATTTTACGGTTGTATTGTCGATATATACAATTCTGTTTAACTGGATATAGATATTCTTGATAATGGGGTGTGGTAATTTCTGACAGCGATTACTTTAGTTATTTCTTAGATTGGAAGTAACTTTTCAGAATGAATTGCGGCGGGTGAAATAATGGCGAGTTATTATCCTAAGACTTTTCCGATATTGAAGAAATCAAAGGAAAGGAAACATTCTCAAATAATTTACATAGGAACTTTTAGATTCTTACACATCCCGCAGGAAAACGTAAAATATTTATTATTTATTGGTGTGAATATTAACCGGCTCTGCGACCATAAAATTCACTTGCTATAACCTAACACCATCGAAATATATATATACACAAGGCGCGAAGGTAAACAAGATGAAATAAGATTACTTCAACGTTAACGCCTTGCAGTCTGCACTGTGCGCACACTGCAGTAACATTACGATAATCTTATATAAGATTTTGTGCCGTTAGGGCATAGAATTAAATTAGAGATGAGATAGATTAAATCTACACATATTTGAATTATACGAAAATAGAATGTTTACCTCTTTGAATTTGATCAGCATTTTAATAGAATTGTATCGCATGCATTTTTAAATCGCACCTATATATATTTGGTGACGCTTATTCAGATCCATCACGTCCATTTGAACATTTATTGTCGCTTGACCCAAAACGATAATAGTTCTGTACTGAAATGGTGTTAAGAATATTAGTGGTATTTAATCGCATATATATCCTAATGTGCGGTTGGTTAATGTGTTTATATATACAATTTTCGCTTTCGCGGTTTTTACTTTTTCACGAATAAACTTACTACCGCCCTCCGGCATAAAATTCAAATTAACATGTCTATTTCCGATCACATATAACGGAAGAAAGCGTGACTCGCGGTCTCCCTGAATACAAGGTACCGAAAGGTCCCCGCCCTTATTCAATACCATAATTGCTACAACTCGAACAACATTTGCAAAACGCCTTTTCAAAGTTTATCATCTTGCGCTAGTGCGTAAGCCCTAAAGTACAAACATATACAGTAAGACACCACCACATAGGATGATCAAGAAATAACTCTAGCCCTAAAGGTCCATCAGCTAGAGCTCTCACTACGCAACGCCACAGCGTGCTCAGTCCGTACATATACGCCTTGCAGGAGGAGATTTACATATTCTCTTACAATAAGAATAAACAATTCGTATATGTATATATATATATATATATATTCATAATTTTATAGAAGGGTGGTTACGAGGACATTTTTTGAAATATAATGGTAGTTATGGGGACATTTGGTACTTACGGGGACTGTCCCTGTAAT
>JAPYZR010005167.1:0-34891 GCA_030522945.1 Trichopria nigra
AGAGCCACATTCTGGTACCAGTCACCTTGATATTGGACTAGATTTTTAAGGTTATTCAACAATTTACACAAATTTCACCTTCATTAGACCTTGCCATGATCTTGTTGAAAATATCGTATAAATATCGTTTTGAACGTAAAATTGTCCGCTCTATTCAAATCCGAGATCAAAAGTATGGGTTCCCATTTAAAAAAATAAACTTGACCTTGAAATAACTGTCAAGGTCATGTTCAAGGTCAAATTCAAGGTCACCACCAGATAGACCCCTCGAAACCATGCAAATTTTGTCTGAGCCATTTTTTCGTACAAGTGCATCCCTACGTTTTAAAAGGGTGATGGGACGGGTGGTCTGAGACACCCGGTATATATATATAATTCTAGCTAATATAGGTATATATATGTATAGGGGCATAAGGAGGGATGAAAATCTAAAATGAGTCAAGTGGTGGTTTATTAGAAAGTTCGTTTCGAGAGGCGTGCAAATCACCACGGATAGAGGGCGCTGCCACATGTATATAGGGAGCAATGACCTCTCGTCGAATTTTCATATGTGCCAAAAAAGTTATTTCAGGGCGTGAAATTTGGTTTTAACGTATCTACTTTCATTTCCCAACTGGACCGTTTGAAAATTTTAAATGGCCCATACAATATCGTGCCCAGAATAAAGAAACGTCCAAAAAAATAATTATCTTAGCAAAAAATAGTATAATAATAGGTAGTGAAATATTTCTTTCGTATCTCAACTGCGGATTGGTTTATGTAAGATCTATCGAATTTAGAAAAATGTAAATTTCGAAATACAAATGCACTGGATTTTTCGTAGAAATGGATCGATTTTGAAAAAGATATTCGTGAATAGTTTGCTATGAATTCATAAAAGTTTTAACATGTGTTAAAATTAGAAAAGGCTCATTTAAAACGAATGACATAAAAGTGTAGAACTTATCACATACAATATTATCATACAATAAAATTACACAATTATATATTTATTTGAGTGAAGGGATTTTGTTTGTAAACTTTTCTTTCTTTGCAACTGGAAAAATATTTTCTGCAAGCACTTGATTATGGAGAACTGTTCAACATGTAAGATTTTACACAAGAGATCTATAGTAGTTATATGATAGGAGTGAAATTATGCCTAATTGGCGTATATTTGTTATTATGGAAAATTAGAGGTCGTACAAGTAACAATTTCCTTCATGCGATGGAAAGTTTTAAATTGACTAATAAATAATTACAAAATTACATGACAGGACAATAAAACAAATTCAGAAAACGACTGTACGTTTAATGATTAATTAAATATAACATACCAAATTAATGCATATTGGAATGAACGAATAAAAAAAGGAAAATCCGCACGAAATTGTTATTTAAAAAAAAATTATTCATGTTTCATTGTATTATTAATAATAATAATAATAATAATAATAATAACAATAATAATAATAATAATAATTATGTAAATGTTTTCAAATAAATCCACAATGGACTTTTTTCGCGTTAGTTAGTTTTGAGGTCATTTTTAAGAATGTACGGCAGGTCTGTTTAATCAAGTGTCATCGAAACTCTATTAAAATAAAATTAGTGCATTGTTCATCGTAAAAATATCAATAAAGTTTTGACTCAATACAACGATAAAAATGCAATTTCCAGAGGACGATTTTGCAGGTCGTAAAATCCCAATTGCCAATGTCGGATAGAAAAATGGAAAATAAGACAAGTGGTCCGTAATCGATTCAACATCCGTGACCCCTGCAAGTGCAACCGAGTGCAAGAAAAAATAATGTTAACTTGCCCATGATTCAAATTTTTCGATAAAAAAACAAAAAAAATATTTCTAACATTATTTCATTGTAATTTTAATTAATTTTAAAATTATTTAATCGTATGTTTAATCAACGTTAAAAAATAAATTGGACCAATCAACCCGAAATGTATAGTATACCAAATTTATTCATCGCGATTAATATTTATTTTTCTTTTATTTTTCTTCTTTATTTGTTTAAATGATACATTGTTCGACCAAATGAACGACCCGCAGATGTCTAGATAAAAAGTAAATATTTATTGTTACATTTGATTGATTATATTGCATAAAGCTTATATGTAATGGGAATGATTTTTCCATGCTACATTTCCCACGATACTGCTGACGATAACAAAGGAAGTTTAATCATTAAACATAATTGTCAATGTAATTGTCAATTGTTGTTAATTTCTTTTTTTTTCGGAAAAGTGATCCTAGATGAGCATAATTTGATAAATCTCTCGTTGTACAATCTGCGTAATATGAATCCAAATTGTCTAAAGTTTCAGTAACATTTCAGAGAAAGTTCCGAAAGAAATTGTTAATAGTCTTAATTTTATTTCCATATAAACAAAACGTTTTATTTAAATTTCCTCTTGGAATGTTATTTCAGCAAAACAAATTATTTCTTTATAGCCAATAAATGTTTCAGTTAAAACATTTATAAAATTTGGTTCACACAGGCAAACATTTCATCGACCGTATTAGCAATGCATTTTTTTGGTTGATTTAATCAAATTTTGGTTGAATCAATGCATTCTTTTTTCTGGGAGTGAAAATACTGAAATAGCACGGAGAAAAATTTTCTTGTAAATACCAGATTCCATTTTGAGGACAGACTTTCGTCATGAGAAAAATTGCAACGTTTTATAGTAAAAATTGATAAGATGAATGACAATTTTTACCACAATCGTGGTAAAAATTCAAAAAAATGTTGAAACTGTTACCATAAATATGGCAATTTTTCTCCCGACGAAAGTCTCTTCTCAAAATATGCCATCTATAGTATGGTAAAATTATGAGGAAATTTTTTTCCATGTAAGCAATTTGTACATAAACAATGCATGTCGATTAAAATTTCGTGACGTATATATCGTTGATGAATCACATCATTTCTATTATAGCAATCATTTGCTCATATACCGACATGTATATTACGCGTTAGGTATCATACATTTTCTTGACATTTGTTTGATTAAATTATTTCAAGTATACATACACAAAGAACAAATTAAATTTTTTAAAATTATTTTACCATATCAAGTTACTCAGTGTGATTCTCTTTTTCTTTCATTTTGTAAGCACTTTTTATTAGAAATGAATAAATCTGGATATATTTATTCAATGAACAAAGAAATAAAAAAATGTAAGAAACAAATTTTAATATGAAAGGAATCGTTAAAAATCGCATACAATTACACCAATTTTGCATAATCAACATAATAAGTTTGCATAAGCTCAGAAGTATTTCAAAAATTCCACGTCATCGTAGTCGCGACTCGATCGAACACTCGATAGATTAAAAGGCCACTGCTTATACGAGATAAAGAGAGAATAGATCGATATCGCATCGATGCTTGTACGATCCGGCGGAAAATATTAATATGTATATATATATGCTCCTGTTTAGGGTTCTTCAACTTCACGGCGCGAAGTCGAAGTGTTTTTTGCAAGACTCGATTAATTATCGCAGATGTATTAATTAGGCATACCTCCATTGCATATGTGTTTCTTCGCGAGTGATACGTATCTGTATTATTGACACTTTTTCTCTTCAATAACGATTTATATAGTCGTTATTGCACTGACAAAGAAAAAAAAAAAAAAAAAAAAAAATAACAATTGTATAATAACTGCTCGAACTTTAGGTATCTATTTGAATTCTATGTCGATTTTACGATGCTTGGAAAATCACGAAAATGCTGAAGAGATTAGATGATGAAAATATATGATGATAGTTTTTTACGAAATTAATAAGCAATACTGTCATAAAGATGCGTAATCATTAGGTTATTGACCTAACAACAAAAAGTGGACCAGTGTACAATCAAACCTAACCTATATGGGCGTGGTTTTTTTTCGTACCTGTTTAAAACTATGCATGGATGAAAAAAACAATAACGAAAACAGTTTTTATGTGATTCTATATATAGTTTGGTGAGGTCACGTGTTACGAATTTGAAGTCACATTTTCAAATTCAAAATGGCGCATCTAATATGGAGGACAAAATGTTCAAATAATCAAAAGTTTCAACAGACTTTTTTTTAAAGTGACGTACGAAAAACTCTGAAAAAAAAACATTTCTTGTCAAACTATGTTTGGAGAATAAAATCTAACAAAAGAGAAAAGAAAAGCACCAAAAATATGCGAAATATCTAAAAATTCAAAATGGCGGGAAGAAAAAGAGAAATTGGATTTGCTCAACGCTTGAAAGAAGCTGCGCGGCGGACATTTTGATAATAAATATTATTTGTAATCACTTGAAAATGATTTTATTAATTGCAATTCTTGTTTTTGTTCTGGCATAATTGCGTACATATTGAATTAATTCAATAGCCATGGTCAGTTATGTATGACATTGAGTCCGTGAGACTAAATTTTAGTTTTACAAGTTTGACCTTGCACTTTTCAAACTTTTTCGATCACTCTTCGGTCCACCATTTTAAAATGTCGGTTTTCTAAACTTCGGGAGAAAAATTGCCAAATTCCACGTAAAAACCCTAAACATCGACGAATGGTTTAGATTGACGAGTGGTGTATAGTGATCCAGTCCAGGGCCAGTGTCAATGAACCGAGGTGAGGCCTGGGTTCGGGATATCCGTTCGTATAACTTCATTCACGCCAATCAAGACCGGGAACAGTAGTGAATCATTCGGATTCATAAAAGAATCATTCTTTATACCGTACTTGTAACCGATCCGAGCTTTTACCAATCACGTTTAGGCCATCTTTTGTTCTTCCAAGAATATAGATTCTTGCAAATTCGTTTCGCGAAACCTTTCCGAGTGCCATCGTGAATTATTTATTTATCTTTGCGTATAATTTGTTTTTTTTTTTTTGTAATACATGTGTCGTTTCAAAAAAAGTTCAATTCGTTAACGTGCGTTAAACGCGACGAAACGACGGCGAGATTTATTTCTAGCCATATATAAGTCGAACGAATTGTTGAAATTAATGAAAGTACGAATTATTATGTTTGAATACTTGAATAATAAAAAATGAAAAATATATGAAAAGAAGAAAAAAAATAAAATTACAAAAAAAAAAAATACATTAAACAAAAAATTGAAAAAGATAAATATAAAGAAATAAAATATAGTTGCAAATCCAGAGATAATACAATCTTAAAGTAATGAATATTACTTTATAATGAATATACATCTCAATCATTTTGAAAACATTTGAATAAAAAAAAAAGATATTCTTTAACATTTTTTAATGTAGACAGTACATTCAACTGAATTCAATAATGGATAGAAATCTATTCAAATGCATTAAATTCTGAATCCATTTAAATCCATTTTCGATTATTGGGGAGTTATTTTATTACAAAACTGTTTACATCTCGATAAAATTGTTGGAACGGAATAATAAAAAATGCAATTTTTATTTACGTTTTAATCGTATATAAAGATAATACACAATAACAATTACATATCTGAAAGAGAAGTCAGGCATCTAAAGTTGTACTGCGTACGCGTCTAAAATTACTAGAGTTATTTTGAGTTCCTACAATGAGGCTATAAACTATGTACCAATCTGGCCAACGTGACGCCATTATAGTCAATTATTCGCAAATGTTTCATGATGTCAGATAATACTGAATGTTGCCTGAACTGAAAATTCTCATACGGGATATTCCATCATATGAGAATTTCTCGTGGTGTCCCATGGAGAAAAATGTTGTTTTTTGGATTGAAAAGAAAATTTATTTCTCGTTTACATAAAAAAAATGACGATCATGATTGACACTGTGACAAAGGATGCAGAACAAATGTTCGAATTTTACATAAAAATTATGTGTTAATGTAAAAATTGTCATAAAAAATACAAATTATTCTAAATTATTTTTCATTGTAAAAGTTATCTGCTTCATACCCGACATTTCGGATGCGCCATTTTGAATTTCCAAAATCCGACCTCAGATTCGTACTCGGCGACCTCGAAAATCTATATATACGTAGTCAGTTTCACGCAATTGGATGTATTTCTTCCAGAAATTAGCTACTTCATAGCCGCCATTTTGGTTTTGACATTTTGAATTTTGAAAATTCATGCCACAGATTCATAATCAACGATCTGGGATACTTACTTTTTGGCACTGTTGGGCAGTGTTGATCATGATTGTCATATTTTTATGTGAAACAGAAATAAATTCTCCGTAGAATGAAAAGTCATTTATTTCGGATACCCTAAAATTGAACGAATATATAAAAACAGCATGACTTGTAAATAATGATTAAGTTGCTTAATATATATATATATATATCACGGTTATTTCTTACATAAATGTTACATTAATCTTTCTTCATTAAAATAAGCTCATCAATGTTTGTTGATAAATTGACAGCAGACTATTGCGATGTAATTATTGCCAGAGACACTGCGATTCATGCGTTAATTCGTATGCAAAATGCTTCTTTTCGTTACATTATTTTATCGTTATTGGATTTATGATTTGGATCAAATGCATGTTTGTAATAATATCTAGGAATGACACGCTATAGATAAATATTTGCCGTGCGATCTGCACGGATGTCATTGATAAGATATGTAAAAGGATGTTGATTCTAAACAATATTGAAAACAATCGGAATAACGACCCGCGTCTAATCAGCCGCTTTCAATGTAATGTATATACGCACACGAGTGAAATTCTTCAATGCGCGGCATCAATTAGTTCAGCGTCGATTTTAGAGAGAAAAAAAATAAGCTTCATTGCAATAGTTCACAGATATAAACGAAGGAAATTAAGAGGAGGCATCTGCTCCAGTGCACCGAGATAGCGAGAGTTATTTTATTTGCGGAATCCTGAATCACGTCTTGAACACGATGTGCACATCTGGCCATATGCACATCACCGATAAATTATATTTCAATGGTTAACAATTGCGATGACATATTTCCGCAATTTGCATTATATCAAAAACAAAGCTTTCATCTTTGAATGATTCATGAAGTTGTCAAAAAAAAAGAAAAAAAAATACCTATTATATACAAATTTTGGCAGGAAAATGCAAAATCAAACGATAGAATCGGAGCAGATTGAAATTTGACGAGGAAAAAGTTGCATAATCGCATGTATTTGTGTGTGTGTGTGATTAGTACGTATGTAATGATTATACTTGCACTGAAAAATGAAATGAAAAACCAATCGCTTTTCCTTGTGAAAGGCGAGTATGTACTCGAAGACGCGTATAGGTTAAAGCCTCCAGTAAACAAGGCTGCATGCAAATTCAGGATTATGTACTCAAACAATGGCTGGCGGAGACACCCGCACCTGTAATTTATGCGCATCGTTATAGCACTGCACGTTACTACATTGCGGTTTCCGATACAAACATACATGTGTATATATTAAACACGGAAAAAAAAGAAAACACGCAAAAGTAAACAGACCGTTCAACGCAAGCAAATGTCATGAATTGTTAATATTTTTAATTTTTTTTTACATTGATGCGCCTTAGAATTTTCTTTAATTTTACTTGTTTTGTTTTGTTTTGTTTTGTTTTGAAACTTTACGTTTATTGTTATTCTTCAATCATTCGAGTAATTTACTTGCCTATATCTTCTCGTGTTTACTAAGTGTTTTCTATTTTCAATTTTAATGTCTGTTTTTTTTCTATTTATAAAGCTTTGTACACGTTTTCCTAACCGTTCCTTTGTATTCGGATGTTCTTTTAACTTTCGCATTTCCTCGCTTTCTTTATCTTCGTTTCATGCAGCGTTGCCAGTTTAGCTCCACAACAAACGAAAGTTTGTAGCATGGTTCTAAATACGAATTAAAAAGAACTCAAGTGAATTTTTTCGGAGACAATGAACGAAAAAGGATTGAAAGAATAATACTTGGATTAAGAATTTTACGTATATATACTGTGGACTATTTCGTAATCATTCTTAATTCAACACTTGAACTTTCAATCCTTTGTCGTTTACAGCTGAGTCCCCCTTTATCTAGATGTTATCCGAGTAATAAGAGATAGCCAGACTGACGTAAATCCATTACACTTGTTCCCCACAGATCCATCCCATCGTTCGTTTCTCTTCTATCAGGCTTCTCTAATTAGATGGGTGTCTAAATATTCGTTCTTGGATTATTTATGCATATTTACACATTTTCGTAAATGTGATCCCTGTACAGAAAATTTGCTTGTAAGATCCCATGAAGAAATTGGACTCCTATATATATGAAAATGTTGATTTTTGAAATCAACAAAATTCTGGGATATTTTTAAGACAATTTTAAACGAAAAAAGTCCATAGACGTTTTCATGTCATAGGAATAGTTTACAAGCAAAAAAAAAAAAATTGTAAAATGGCTTCTACTTATCTGTAGAATTATTATTTGTAAAGGATCGTCTGGATCCGTAAGTAAATAAATAAATAAACATGGTAAACATTGAACAAAATCGCATTTTCTTTAAATTTTTGTAACAATTTAGTTCACAGGAACGATAGGAATTATTCGTTCGACAAGAAAACTTGCATTCACAGTAAAAAAAAAAAAAAAAAAAAAAAAAAAAAAAAAAAAAACGATTAAAACATCAAAACTTGAATTAACAAGAATTCAGAAGTATTCGTTGTAGAAGAAATGAATCCATTTTTAATCATTTTTAATCCTTCTCAATCCAAGCCTTCACCTATCAAATTTTTTTTTTACTGGGTTGTCATTTGAAGTAATCTTATTTTATTTTATTTTATTTTACAAGATAAACGGGACAAGCCCTTACAATAATTAGAAAAAAAAAAAATATTACAACATAAATTAATAAATTGATACATTATAAAAGAGACTACATTAGTAGTATAGTAATCTAAACAATATTTTAGAATTTTTTTCATTTCCGAAAATGATACTTTTAATTTTTTAATAACAAAAACATTAACGACAGATCTGACACCATTTTTCTAAGTTCACTCCAAACGAATCGAGTGACAATTATTAATTACGTTTAATAATTATTCAAAATATAATTACTGTGAATATACATAAAAATATCATTAAGACGATTCTAAAGTAAAACAGTTACTGTCATAACCTCAAAACGGGAAGAGTATAATTAAAAAATGATTGAAACGTTTTTTTTCTCGAAATTTTGGCTCTGGAAGGGTGATTTTACGTAACAATTAATTCCTCAGCATAATTACAGTGAAAATCGCGTAAAATTAAGTGAAAACGTTTGGAAATAAATTATTGTCCCTTAACCTACCCCAAAATAATGAAAATAAAAAAATAAAAAACTGGAAAAAAGTTTCGATCATTTTTTATTTTTAAACTTTTCCTGTTTTGAGGTTAGGCCGATAACTTTAATTTTTTAAATAATTTTTTCATTTTTCTTACAGAAATTAATTTCAATAATTCTCGAATTTAATTACATAATAATTATATCGTTCTCATTGACGTGATTCGATTATGTTTTGAATTTAGAAAAATGGTGTCGTGTATTGTGCTGCCATCAAATTTTTTATAAATAAAAATTAAAAATGTTATTTTCCGGAATCAAACAAAAATTCTAAAATGATAAAGGTCATGTAAGAATTTTATTTTATCCTTCTTTAAATAAATGTTGCGTTCTCTGACAAAATTGCTATTTCATGAAAACATGTAAGGACCATTCTTGTTTAAAATTGCCTTATGAAAATATCCCGGAATTTGTTTGACTCCGAAAAAACAAATTTCGTTTGGCATTTCTCTATACAAATTCCCACATGGTTATCCTATATGGGAATTTTCAGTAGAATAGATATACTTGCGTAATACTTGAATATTTGTGAGATATTTGAGAATATCTTTAATTACACAATCTTTTATTGAAGGCATTAATGAAAATAATTTAACAGTCATTACAAAACGATGTTTGTGTGTGTGTGTATGTCAGAAAGAGACAGAGATAGATAGATAGGTAGAGAGAAAGAGACAGAAAATCACTTAGTCGATATTTATTGGCATTCGGCGCTATCCTTATCACGCGGAAATCTTTATCGCGATAATCATCGATGATTTTAATTCGATTCAGAGGTTGAAAATTCGACAAACTCGCGTACGAGTACGTTTGGTAATAACAGAGATTTATTCTTTACATGCTATATAAAAAAAAACAAAGGCACATAATAAGCCGCATAACTTAACGGCGGAAATGAGTAACGAGCTGCATAGCTTATTTATTTAATAAGTGAATCATGTCTCTTATATATATGATTTATATCTCGTTTAGCAATTCTAATAGTATATACATTGTGAATGAATAGCATATATAATACCATACGTTTAAGAAATCATCTGTACGATTGAAGCGTATATAGATTTGAATGGACATATATATGACGTCCATAGAAAAAGTGAATATGAAATTTCACTCCAATTCATTTACCGCGGATGCGCATGCGCAGAGGCTCGCGCATTTTAGCGCTTCCATTACGTTGAACGTTTACGCATGCGCATGAACTTTCGAATACGCGCTGCATAATAGTCTCTGTCGTGGTTATACCATGGCCTCCATATACCATTAAAATTTAAAAATTGTTCAAAGTTAGAAAAAACCATGATGCTTAATTTTAGAGGCTGCTGGCCAGTTTAATAATTTCTAGGTTTATACATTGATTAAAATGTAAAGCAACGTTTTAAAATCATGCGTCAAAATAAAGAAACAATATAGGTAGAAAATTTGTTTAAAACACAAATACATTGCAGGTCATTATAAACCATTTCGTTTATGTACTGGGGAGAAAAAAGAGACATTTTTTGTCTTCAATTGCGCAATCGAGGTATCTGCAAGTGCATAGTACGATTTGCAGCGAGTCTTGCAATTACATTTCATTAATCGCAACGTCCACCCCACTCGCCGTTAAAGCAGATCAAGGACTGCCAGTTTGCGCGTCGCGGAAAGTCCAATATCACTTTTTTTTGCATTGATACGAATGAAGCTTTCACGGAAATGCAAATTGCAGCATCCTTTTTGACAATGATGCAGGAAACTGCATGGTAGGGAATGCAAAAGTGTGTATATAGCTGATGACGTATATCAGTACATATGCGAATGATAGTTTTCCTTAATTTATATTAAATATTGAGTATATTTTATTTATTTTATTTATATATTTTTTAATAGATATAAACTTATATATTAATTTAGTTTTCAATATCGAGTTTCATATAAATGATATTTACCGTGAAACTATGAAATCTTAATTTTTTAGTCTTCTACCACGTAACAAAGATCAAATATAACATTTTCGTATAATGACGATGTTTAATTTTTAAATAATTGTTTAACATTCCCTTTTTATCGGAACTGTATCATAATAAAGATGATGAAAATCACGTTTAAGTTGCTTCACTGAGAGCATAACTTGTTTATGGAGTTAGAAAAAATTGAAATCAGGCGTGCGTCATAAATATGCATTTGTCTGATTGTCGATAGGAGGATTAATTCGAGTGATCCTTAATTTTCTTCTTTATTCATTATGAAGCTAAATATGCATAAAAGATTAAAAAGATAGCATTGAAAAAAGCCAAAACTCTTTTCAATTTATTTTTGTACAGAATTTCATTGCTGACAAAAATTAATTTGTCATATTTTAAATTTATTATTTGCTTGTGTTAAAACGAATTCATTTTCTATTGCAGCTGCATCCGGTTCTTTGAAGGTGCTTCTCAGTTTTGCAGTTGGTGGGCTATTAGGCGATGTATTTCTGCACCTTTTGCCAGAATCCTGGGCTGCTAGTTCGCTGCATGGTACTTTATATTGAAATATGTAATATTAAATTATACTTCTGAAGTAATTAAATTTAAACAATGAATATCAGGCGTGCGTCACAATTTAGATGATTTTTTTTCTTTATATTTTATTAATAAACGTATTTAGTATCGATTAATCTGCTTACATAGTTTACTAGATGGTTAAATTTACATGTTAGAAGTTGTGTTTAGTACATATTTATTTATGTTTAGAAAAAGAATTATCTTTTATCAAATATAAATATCTATTTTTACTCATTTTAGTCAAAATAACATCCGAGTTCCGTTTTTCATGCACTCATTTTATTAACATTCTAATAAAGTTGAAAATTCTCTGTTATAAGTAAGAATATAAAGAGTACATGCTGTATATTACACCTGAAAATTCAATGAATAAGCTATAATAATATCAGTAATCTATCGTAAATCGATCTATTTTCATTTTCATTTCTCAAAGCAATAAAATTTTATTCAACTATACATTTGTTTGTTTGTTTTGAATAAAAAAAATTCCAAATAGTTTTAATCAGATATATGATATAAAATAAATATTAAAGTACGAAAATAAAAATTTTCAGAAAAAATCACGAGTCGTCCATCATCTAGTGGACTTTGGGTCTTAAGTGGATTCCTATTATTTGTCATCACGGAAAAAATATTCAGTAGTGAAAAAGACAAAGAAGATGAAAGCCAAAATGCAGATGAATTCTGCAATAATAAAGTTCGAAAAGAAGTTGAAAATAATAACAGCTTTGCCATGTTCAACAAGTCTAATGATGTGATCAAAGTCACATCTCACAAAAATGGATATGTAAAAAAGAGCAACAGTGAAACTTTTCTAGAATCTAAGTTAGAAATTAAGAAAAATGGATATACGAGAAGTCCAAATAGAGTAAAAAATGGATATGTTGCTAGCGCATCCAGTAGAGTGATAAAGAATGGATCAATGAATGGCTTTATTAAGGAAGAGATGGAGCCAAACGCTTTTCGATTCGAGAAGCAATTGGTTAAGCCAATTGCACAAAAGCGAAAACGTGTGATAGGTAAGTCGACTAAAATAATGTTTGTTTATAATACTCTTATTAGATTTTAATGTAATGCTAGTACTATTTTATAGGATAATATTTAAGAAAATGTATACTGAAAGATAAATTGTTTTATAAATAACACAGGTTATTTGAATCTGATGGCAAATTGTGTCGATAACTTCACCCACGGTTTGGCAGTAGGAGGTTCGTTTCTGGTTTCCTTCAGGGTAGGTGCTTTAACGACAATTGCCATTCTAATTCACGAGATACCTCACGAAATCGGAGATTTTGCCATTTTATTGAAAAGTGGCTTTAGTAGGTTAGATGCAGCCAAGGCGCAGTTACTGACAGCGTCTGGAGGAATCTGTGGAGCTTTAGTCGCTGTAATGTTTTCTGGTAATGGTGTTGGTAAGTCATTATTATCATAATATGTATTTATAATTATTTAATAAACGACTTATCCTATTCGAGCATTTTTGCAAAATAAAATCATTATGACGTCATTCAGTTTTATTTACAAACCTTTATAAGGTGAATGATGTAGGGTGAAAAATAAATAAAAGAAAAGTTCTATAGAATACATAACATTACGAGATCACAACTTAATTTCATTAATAAATATTATTCAATAGTGATAATATAATATATTATTATTGTTATTTGTGTTTTAGAGTCGAGAACGAGTTGGATTCTGCCATTCACTGCTGGAGGATTTTTGCATATTGGTCTAGTAACAGTATTGCCGGAATTCCTTGAAGAGACCGATTTGAAAGAATCACTTAAACAACTTGCTGCGATTTTTTTTGGGATTTTCATCATGGGATTTCTCGCGACCTTATCTGAATAACCAATAGGAAGGCAGATTTTGCACTTGTAAGAAAGTATAGCGGAGCCTGACAGTTCGCAGGAAAATGTTTGCAAACATTGATCAGAACGACTAGTATTTCCGTTTTTCTTAAAGGTTACCCCTAAATTGCGCCAAATGCCTGCGATCGCTCGGCAGGGTAAAATTGTACATAAAACTCCACGCGGGCCCGTTCCGAGGCACAGTCATTTTCCGCAAGATTATTTTGAGAAACGTTTAGACTCTTGGAACATAGCTTTATTTTTTTACGCAGAATTACAGGTAACTCGAAGGAGTCGCGTTACTTCTTCCGTAACATGCTCAAAACGAAGGCGTTTTGCTGTTATGTAAACTGTTTGCGAGGAAGAAAAACACAAATGGGAACGGAGAGCCCGTACCAATGTTCCTATATAATTCATTGTAAATAGGACTTTAGATGCATCGAGACTAAAGTCGATTATAGTTGTTTTCCGTTGATGTAGGCTGTTTGCTCTTTATAGACTAAAATTGGTACGTTATTAAGGGAGAGATTGTTTTTCTAAATTGTACGATAAGATGTTATCAATCCTTGTACTTAAGAAAGAGCACAAGGGTATAAGTTTTCGAAATTTGTAAAGCCTGATCATCGCGTTTTGTAAATAAATTTATGACATTCCATTATATCTGCTTACTTTCAGTAAAAAATTCATTATGTTATGTAAAATAATTTATTACACTATATATATATAAACGACTTATAAAATAACTTCAGTTCGTAAGACTAAGCAGAAGTTATTGATAAATGCATCACATGATAACGGTATGTATTATGTACAATTTGAGACCATTTTTTACTGTTAAAATTCGTTGAGGAATTTGAAAAATTATTCGTCTGACTTTTTGTAATGATTTAGTTAAGTGTTCATATATCTCGTTAAATTCTCGGGATTCCTGGTAAATCGTCAATAATTATCTTATCGCTGGCAGAAGATCTTCTTGATTTTCAATGAAGTCGTCCTTACGCATTGAACTTACTGCGATAATATTTTTACACACACCTACTAAAATATCGGCAGGTCTTAGATAAGTTCTTTAAGTTTTTCACTTTTTTTGGCGTCTTTGCAATTCATTTTCAATATCAATGAGATGATTTCTCTCAGTGGCTACTTGCATTTGCATATATTCTTGTCCATCATCCAGGATTTTACTAAAGATTTCCAGGCCACGATGATCGATCAGAACTTTTTGGACAGTTGGAAAATTTCTCACAAGGGCATTGAGAGTGGAGAAGCAATTATATTTTATTAATGAATTATCATTTAATGTTAATTCTGTTAATAGTTTCTCAACAAAGTCACTTTCCAATGCTTTAAGCCCTTGGGCTTTTGGATTTGATCTAACTACTTGTTCAAGTAATGTCAGCGCTAGTATTTTACATCAGGATGTGTTGAATTTAAAAAAGGAGAAATAATTTTCGACATTCTAAAACGGTAAAAATAATAGGAATTACAATTTTGTTAGTTCATAATATTTAATATGTACATAATAAAATTTGAAAGCAACTTCTTACCCAGCCATGTCAGTAAATATCTGAGCATTGTCGTTATCATGTACAAGTTGTTTCAAGTGGATTAAAATATCTTTAATTTCACTTAACATTAAGGATTCCAAGTTTTGATCGACAATAGCTTCTATGTGACTTTCGAACTTTTCATAAAAACTAATCATTAATTTAGGATCTTTTGTCATGTTCATATTCAAAACTCCGATTTCACTTTTAATACTGAAGAACTTTTGAACTTTTTTCTTTGTTCTTTTTGAACATTGTCATCCTGAAAATTATTAAACTATTTGTAATATTGGTAAAGTCCTTGAACAAATTTAAAAAAAAAACATGTTTATCATATACATTCATAAGACGTGCCTGAAGTTTGGATGGTTCGAGTTGAACAAAAATTTTGCACAACAAATTTTGTTGCCTCTGGTTTTAAAAATCTTGTATTCGTAGCTTCTTGTTAATCTCATATTTGTTATAAGCAGTACGTCGCATGCTTGAAAATTTGAAATTCATCGTAATTTAAAAAAAATAATTTGTTTTTTCATATTTTCGTTCAACTTGATCGATCAAAACTTCAGGCACATTTCATAATAAATTTCATTATCCTTACGTTTAGTTCATTTGTTATATTAGGTTCATCGGATTTCATTTTCTTCAGCCTTTCTCTCAGTGCTTTAATTAACGCCGCTCGTCGTTCCACATCATTTGGGACATCTGTGTCATCCAGTGACTTGTCAGGATGAACCATTAATGAACTTTTTATTGACGAATCAGATTTTTCAGATGATTTTTCATCCGCCTCATTTTCATCCATCAATTTGGCCTCTGTTATTCCAGTTTGAAAATTGTGGCGAATATGGAGACCTTTTGGAATCGGGGTACCTTAGATAAAAAATGCAAGTTAAAATTGTATGAAAGGATTTAAAATTACATATTTTAACGCAACGACTATTTAAAATTGAGAAATCTATACAATAAGTAAAATTCGCACATATAATCTTTCGCAAAATTCGCGAGACTTTAATGCATATAGACTCTATACCTGATGATTTTCTCATTTCCATTTCGAAAATCGAGTAAAAACTGGACATTTTTAATACTGAAGGTATCCATAATGTAGTCCAGTGTTTAATTTCAAATGAAAATAATGCATCAAGGGAATGTGTCAACTTTTGACTGACGTGGTCTTCCGAGACAGAAAGAAGACACCGGAAAAAAGTAGCCACGAATATTTCTTACCTTTTTCTACCTTTTGCCATTCTCTCGTCGGCACGAAACGCGTGGAAGCACTTTTATTTTTTTCGGCGATTGCAACTGCAAACATTATAAACAATACGGTGCCCCATAAGGGGAAAAATCTGCATCCGCGCATGACGTCGGTGAACTCTTATACGTGCAAACCCGGCGAATTTTATAAATGACCAGCTTCGATTTTATGACGTGGAAACGGTATCAATAATTGATTGTAGCTTTCTTTACACTTTTCAAGTCATTAATTGTACTAATGACTAAAGTTCATATACGTATTTACACTTATATATAAGCATATAATTAACGCGAATGCCACGTTCCTCGACTGACTTTGTCATTTTGTTTTGCCTCTTTCGCACTTTGCTGCGCGCCATTTTTTCTGCTTTCTCACTGAAAGATCGTTCTCTCCAATCAGATTTCTCTGCGACGTTGCAGAATGCGGATATAGGTACATAAATTGTATATCGATTGTATATAAACGACGTAAACGACAATCGTAGTTGATTTTTTTAATTTTGTGAAACCAAAGTTTCGATACATATGTATACTACAGGGATATACTGGATGGATTAAAATTACCCTAAATCGGGTCTTGACGCTTATTGCAAACGGTGCAAACTTGTCCAGCCAATAAAATAATGAAACGATCATCAAATGGTGCGACGATCTAATAATAATGTATGTATATATGATGTAAAATCACGGCACATATTGTACTTCAATTAACAGTGGTTTAAAAATGCGAAATGAATTTTTTTTAAGCAATCGTACATAAAATAAACATAAATTTTTTTTGCCTACATAATTCGATCAATGAAATATTACTTAACCTCGCGACAACTTTAAGGCGTCGTAAAATCGTCGTTTTCACGCGGATACCTTTAAATTAGTGTCTGGGTTGAGTTACAATTACGAATTTTATGTCGAATTTATATAATAGTTATATTTTATTATATATTTATATAAATTACGTATTATGTACATGTACTTAAATTGTATACGTAGGGGCCCGGGCAATTTTGTCCAAACCTACGTCCCTGATCTAGATGAACATTTGGCGAATCAGTAATGATTACGGGCCGTCTCGCTCATCAGGGGCGGCAGGGGCGACGGGGGCGCACCGCGTGCACACGCTTCCTGCGCGACTGGTCGCGGTGTTGCCGGTAATGTAATTTTCGGTGGCTCCATCTTCGTCCGTAGCGTCGTTTTGTAAGGAGTCGGCGCCGAGATCATTCCACTTGTGTTCACTTCGCTCGAATTCGTTCAAGGCTCATAAGCTCCTTCGCTTTCTGACTCTAAAGAAAATCTATTGAAATCCCAGCAATCGTCATGGCAGAAGAATACTTATACGGTAAGTTGTATTCAGCAACTCTTTCGGTTAATCATGCCGTGCAAATTTCTTGCCGATCACGGCTACTTTTCGATTAAGGGAAAGTTGCCGCGAGACGCCGGCATCGAACGTTTTCGGCCATTGCATCGCGTCGTTATCCTTGCAATTTCCTGAAACTTTTTTTTCCCGTTCCGCAGGAATTACCCTCGAAGGTCCGAATGCGACCGAAGTCTGGGATCCAGAGCACAGAAATGACGAGTCTGAAGGAAACAACCAACATTTCGGCGTTGATCAGAAACTCATCATCAAAATGGTAAGTCGTTTTTCTTGTTTAAATGTACCTTCCTTTTTTTCTGTTACTTTACAATTCACTGTATTTCTCGTAATTTCTATCTTTTTCTAAGGGACAAAAATTGTAGAAATTTCTGTGCTTGAACGAATTGCCCCTTTTTTGCCATTGTAACCTAACCTGTAAAACAATAATTTTTCTATTTTATTTCTTTGTTTACATTACTTGTCAGTAAACAGTAGACAATGCTTATAATATCTTAAAACACGTTATTCACTTATTTTATTTATATTGTGTAATTTGAATTGTAACATGTGCACTACTTTTGTACATGACGAAAGTAATGGAGCATATAAATTGATTTTACCGTGCAAACAAGACAATTTCTAGAATTCATTACTGGCGCACGCATTGAGTACATCTCCATCTCACAATTTTACTTTTTCAAAATATATGTTGAAAGGAAATTCAAAATACAATGATTGTAGTCGATTAAGAATGCCACTAAACATATGATCAATGCAAAATTTACTTCAAAGTTATTTCCTGGTTGGAATCATTTTTTACATTAAAAACATTTTTAAAGCGTTTTTATTACTTTTGTCTAAATTTGGTAAATTTGCTTAAAAAATAATGAAATTGGAACTATAACTTTAAATAGTCAGTTTTAATATTTTAGAATTTTATTTCGAATTCTGCAATTCTCAACTGAGATAGTGCACAAGCACCCAACGACTGATTCTTTCCACCTTGAGACTTTGTTTTCTGCAAGAATGCATGAGAAAACAGATGGAAAGGGGAAAGAATTACAGAAGTTGCACATGTTATTTCCCATTAATTGAAAAAGAGTATTTTAGAATTCAAAAGCATTCTAAATGGACGAGATAATGATTCAAAAAGATTACCGATTAAAACATGATGGAACAAATGTTTATACGTTTTGCCCATTTTGAATGCTTTTGAATCCATTTTTGATTACTGGGTTGAATAACGGGCATTGTAACATGGATAATTCTAGAAACTATCTACGTAGAGATTACTTTTTGAAGTGCTTATTACTTTTTCATTATCAGAGTTTAAAATATTTTTATCATTTATCTTACCCATCATTAAGATATGATACATTGAATAGTTGAAAGCATTTTCCTGGTAGTTTCAAAATAAAATTTTAATACGTGCCATTCATTTTTTGTGTATATACGTACAGTTATGTAATAAATATTTATGCATATATACAATAATTCGTGATATCAACAAAACAAAGTATTATAACAATTGTTGAAAATTTTCGAAATAATCAATATTTTATAAGTGTGTACCCTATACGTATATTGTAGGAAAATTTCAATCTGAAAAGGGTCGTAAAAGGATCTCGTATTTGGCGCCATTTTTCCATGATGGCCACCTTTTTTTTTTGTTAGACTACAGGGACTACAGGGTCGCGGGGTAGTGGCGTGACGTAAAGACGAGCGGTCGGTACGAAAAGAGCTGAAGGGGGGGGGGGGGGGGGGGGAAAGAGGGGTAAAGAAGGTGGAATGCCAACGGAAATTTCACAAAAAAGACTTGCTGGGGGTGGTGAGCAAATAGAAAGAATAAGAATTTCTATCAAAGCATAATGGATGATTTATTTTCTGGTTAATAAAGATTTTTATTTTATGTTATCTGTTAAAGGTATTTTCCGTTATGAATTGCTATTTTAAAACTATTAACCTGAAAATTAAGGTTGAAAATAATTTATAAATATATATACAAAAAATGATATAACTTGATGAAAAAGAATTTATCTAATTAACGTCTTTTCAAAATAAATGAAGCTTAAGTTGTTACATTGTTAATCTTTTAATTTATTATAATTTCATTGATAATAAAATTGGTCATCATAAGAGGATCATAAGATCCGAGTGTATTTCATAATGAAAAATATTAAATTATCCGAAATATTAATAAGTTTCTTAATGTGCCTGTTAATTTTGATACTGTTATGGATGATAATTTCGTTAAACAACTTAGTTTCTATGGGACGATGATTTTCTATTGCTTTCATCGGCATTTATCGCATACGCGATTTATTCCATAAATTAATACTTTTCTGCTTTATTTAGAAGAAATTAGTCTACATATTTTTACAAATAGTACTAATAATATATTATTGTTTAGGCACTTTTGGGACCAGAAGCTAAACCTGGTGAGCTTAATGTTCTTCAAGTAGAGGCAATGGGACTTAAAGGACCAATCAAAACACCGATCGCTCTTTTAGAAATGGGCAAAACTGCACAAATCATCCTTGATTTAAGCTTCCCTGATCCTCCAGTAACATTTACTCTTGTTAAGGGAAGCGGACCAGTTCATATAGTTGGACACAATCTTCTTGGTAAGTTTTAATTTATTCATCACTTCATGTTGAAGTCTAACGCAAATGTAATATAAAAGTAATCTGATATTTTGTATGTGCAGGCACACACATAGACGAATTTGAAGACATGGAAGATGAAATGGAGGAGGAAAACATCATTGATGACGAGGATGATGAGAAGGTATAATCTTAACCTTTCTTACTCTCCTAGTTAATTGAACGATAAAAGTTGCTTTTTACAAATTTTTTGCGTTTGAGTTTTTTTATTCCTAATTATTTCACCACCCCCACCCCCGTATACGTAATCGGTATATTTACGTTTTGCGCAAGTTACGTGTTACAATCGCTGATAAAACTTTCAGGAACAGCAAAAGAAAAGAAAAATCTCGGCGGAGATTAAAAAAAATGGCACCAAACGCGCTAAGATGGACGAAGGGATAGACAAGTGATTGCGTTAGTAAAAATATAAAACTTAACGCTTCGATTAATCAGTTTTATAAGTTTCATTTTTGTTTATCTCAATTTAACGAGCAAGTCTAGCAATTATGGCAAGACGTGAATTCTTAAGAATCTAACATGTACTTTTTTACTTTCTCTGCGTTTGCATTTGAAATTTTGTTATGTCTTCGAGTACTTTTTATATAATAAATTGATCTTATAGGACAAGAATTTAATTTCCCTTGTGCTTAGTTTCCTTCCTTTTCATCTTGGCGTCGTGCCCATCGCATTCTGTCGTGGTAACGGATCTCATGGTCAAAATTTGATTTGTACATCTTGATTCTTTCTAAGCTTTCTGACAATTTTAACGACGATTAAAATAGATTCCGCGTTCAATCTTGTTAGAAAAATTGGCGAAAGTGAATTTTTTTTTTTTTTATCCGCCTTAGGATCCGGAGGACGAAGATGATGAAGATGATGAACCTAAGAAAAAGAAAAATAAATGGACGAACATGGCCAAAAACAAAAATCAGGTTCAGAAGAACAAGAAAAAATAAGTGACAACTTTAAAATCTCGAAAGAAAACAAGATTCACATAGGTTAGAATGTAAGCATAAGTGTTTTATTATCATCAACATTCTGCGAAAATATCGTTTTCATCAGTACCTAAGCCATGAAAATTTCTGTATCCAGATTTCGCTATCGATGATGGTATCGAACGAAAGTTGTGATTTAGTTTTATAATAATAGACTTGGTTATGTTTACAAATTAAGCGGATAATAAATAAGATCATATTTTGAAATAAATAGATGTTGATTTACGATCAGACTTTAGCTTGTGACAGAATAGAGTATAATTTTTATGCTTTACATATGACACTAGCTCTATTTCAACAATAGTTGATACCGACATAAAACTAGTTATAAAGTACAATCATCTATTCGCTCCAGTCATCGTTGGCGAAGTACGTGGAAGTCATGGATAGTGTATTTGTAATGCGAATGTACGAGATAAACAAAGAAGGGGCCAATGCCTCTATTGATGGTGTTACCAGACTTATAATTAATGCAGAATTAGCACGAGAATTCGTAGGGGGCAGTTGCTTGTCTTCCTCGACATTCATTCCACTTCGGCCGAAGAAAAGTCATTGAAGAATCGATAGTTTCGGCGACAGAGACGACAGATGCTATCGTATTGTAGTCTGTACACCCATTTTGTACATACACGATTCAATAAAAATATTTCGCTTAACTTTTACATGTAGTTGCTGGTTTTTCTTTGCGTTTCACACGATTTTAGGGTTAGTTACGAATTTCATTTGTCATTTTAGAATTTCGTTTTTATGTTTTTTACACTCATGTTATTTCGAAAACGTTGTTAATTTTTTAAAGTTTTATCTTCATGGGATGAAGTCGGGGTCGATCGTGTTGCTACTTTTGAGAGGCTGCAAGCCTTTCAAACCCTGGCCTCGATGAAGAAGAGTGCCCCGGGAGGGAAACTAGCGCCGAAAAAACTTTTGAGGTTAGGCTTGTCGTTTGTTTTACACTCGTTTGACAGGAATTTTTAAAAAATGTAAATATGCTCCTTACACTTTCTCGAAATTCAACTTGGCGCTCGCGAATTTTGATATTGCAGGGGTTACTTGAACCGCAAGCATTTGGGAGTCATTTTTGTACTTGAATTTTGACCATAGGTCAGGGTGAGTTTCGTGGGTGGAATTTTTATTATTTTCAAGCATTTATATAATTTTTGGAAGCTGGTTTATTTCACAGGAGGTTTTACAAGTCCATGAAGTCTTCCGAAGGAGTAAATTGCTCGGTTGGAAATTCTGACTTTTGTGATATGCAGAGTGTCGACCTGAATGCAGATTACACTGAGACTACGGAACGTACTGAGAATAGTTCAAATTATCCAACGACACCAGACTGTCCAGAGGAGACTACAAGCTTGCGTCAGCAGGTGCTCTTGAAAAAAGAAAGTATTGTAATATTTTCAAGTTTTTATTTTTAAAATTTTTTATTTTTCACAATTTAAAAAATTTTTGAAACCTGTAAATATTTTTATTGCATTAATAAGAGAAAATTTACGAGTTCTCTGCAGAAAATCATCACTGCTCTACCAGCAGTTTCAATTTCAGATCGCAAACTTGAATCAGACTGTGTTGGAACTGGAAAATGCAATACAAGTGAAGGATGTGCAAGTGGAAAGTATCCACCGTGATAATGAAAGACTCACAGCTGAAATTAAAAAACAGCAGCGCTGTAATCGGAGCTTGAAACGTAAATTTTATTTAACGCATCAATAAATCACATAGGCCATGGAATAAAAATTTTAATGATTTGATTCTTAGAACAGTTGGATGATGAAAGATACTTTTACCAAAAGGAAAAGGAGCATTTCTATGAAGAAATACAGAATTGTAAAGCGAAATGTGTATGCGGTACATCAAAAAATCAATCGCATCAGAGGCGAGAGGCTGAAAAGATTCGCGACTCCCTGGTCACAGAGAACAAACGGTTGAAGACTGAACTTGCGGAGAAAAGTGAAACGACATATAATCTATGCATTAAATTTTTGAGGATGAAACATGCCAAAGATATTTTGCAGGAGAAGTTAGACCATCTGACGAAAGAACATCTTCGAGTTATGGCTGAGATGATGGAAAAGCTTGATGAAGCAAGGGAAGAACTGAATATCATTGTATCCGAGAAGTTTAAGAATTCCTTGCCAATGAGCAAATCAAAGTTTTTACAAGTAAAAGGGCTTTTTTGAATTTGTCATTTGATTTAATTTTATTGCTACAAAAGGTTTGATCGAGTCATTTTGATCGGTGTAACTTTCAGCAGCGATTCGATCGATTTTAGGTTGTACAGAGGAATACACGATTGATTTACGAAAATGCTGCATTGAAAGTGCAAGTTCAACAATTGACGCAGAATATCGAAAAAATAAAGAGTGAAACACATCGAAATAAAATTATAAAAGTTGATTCGAGAGTAATCGAGAAGCTTGGCAAGAGGTGTAAAAAGATTCAAAGCGATGATGTTTCAAAATATCTTAATTCGTAAGCCAAATATGGTCTTAAAAAATTGTATTTTGGGTTTTGATTAATGCTGCTTTGTTTTAAAATAATTTTTTTTTAATTTGATGACAACTTGAAACCTCTTCTTATTTCCTAATGTAAATTGAACCTTCTCTGTATGCTAAATTTTGTAATAATGTCTTAATTGTAGACAACATTTCAAGTCAGAAAAACCGGTGGAAGTGTCGATATCTGACAGTACTACTACGACATGTCCATCAACAACAGAAGTCGACCATTCAGGTGATGCTAAACTTGTTTCCAGACTCGAAAATGTACAGTGGCAAAACTTGGAAATTTGTGATGCTTCCGTTACGGATGAAAAGATTCCACAGCAACTCGAAATGAGTCGAATTCAAAGTGCACCTGGAGTTGTACAACTATCAACTTTTCGAAAAAGCGCCGACCACGCGAACATATCAGAACGAAGCATTCCGGTTCGAGATATGTCGACAAATACTTGAAGAAAAACTTTTCAGTATATGCACTTGAACTGAGTAAAACAGAAAAGAATCTCGATTCACTCAGCATTTTATGTGGATGGATGTTTGTCTGAATTTAATTTCAAAAATATTTTCAAAGGTCGGCGAACCGTACATAGCTAAAGACTTCTCAAGAGGGGTAGTTTTAAGTTTATATTGTTAGATCTATATATATTTAATAATTATTTAATATGAACTTTTATTAATTAAAATAAAGGACTATAAGTGATACACGTAGTTTTTCTGTACTCTTATATAGATTCATTCACGAAGTTCTCAGATACGTAGCTAAGAGCTAATCATTAATTAATAATAGTTGTTAGCTATTATCGCTATTGTTAATTAATCAGATGACCCTGATGTCTGTAACGGGATGTCTCGGTCAATTCAACTAATAATTGTCCAGCAATATCAATAAGATACAAGACGAAAAAAGTTTTTGTTGCGTAAATGAGGAATAATAATAAATATTATCTGAATTTGTTTTTATTTTTCTTTACAAAAAAATATAAAGTTCAAGATGGATTTAATTTAATTGCGCGACTGCCCGTCATGCAATTTTTGTCCCATATTTAAACATGTTTTGTCTCCTTTTTGAAATAGAGCAATAATCGTGTAAAAGTTCAAAATTCTAGCATAAACTTTGTTAAAAAACAATTGTATTACAATTTATTCTTATTAACTACGCGAAATATATTTTATTCTCATTAGGCGGCTTGAGCACAACAAAGATGTTTTGTCTCCTTTTCTTCAAACGAAGGTAGACAAGGACGAAGACGAGGCCTTCATCAAGTTCGATTTTCACGTTCGCGGGTCTTCGTTGTGCTCAAGCCTGTTCCCATGTAAAAAAACAAAAAAAAAACAATGTACTACTTGATGTCTCTACTATTGTTTGCTAGATATATAATACAAGTATGTATGTATGTGTGCATGTATATTTCTATAATGAAAAACAAAAACATGTGTATACGTAAATGTACATATATATTGTAATGCATTTGGGTGATTTTGGTTAAAAAACACAAAAGGGGCTTCCTAAAGCGTCGATAATATAAAGGGACCCATTCCTATAAATTGTACGTATATATAAAGATTGTCGCTCTGTGAACTTGCAATATGCAAATTTTATTGTAGGGCGAATTAATGCACACATTTTATATGATTACCGAGAACAATTTAGCGAAATTCTTTCAGAAGAATTTGAAAAGAATAAAAAAGATATTATATGCACAAGAAATTTATTCGTGCTAATTTTCTTTCATTTATGAACCGATTTCAGTGATTTCACTGAAATTTTCCCTGTATATAGAGTGATATTAAATGTGTACATTCGCCCTAAAATAGTTTGTCTATTGAAATTTAACGTAAACAATGTTTCACTTACAATTTTTAGAGTAGGTTCCTGTATCGACGTTATCGACGCTTTATAGCTTCACGGTACATAAAATGTATATTATATTTACCGACGAATACGATGGCATGTTCGGTAATGTAGGTCTCTGACGAAGAGACAGCCTACCAAAATGTTCGACCCAACTTGTATGGAAACTGACGTAAATGTTTTGACGGAATTCAGTGCAGAGGGAGTTACTTATTAATTCATTTAATCGGTTTAAACAGAATCCAAGTCTGAAAAGTGTAAATATTGAAATATATTAAATGTTAGTATATATTATCACCGCGTAAAAAAAAAGATTTCTATAGAATTACTATAAATTACTGAACAAAAGAAGTTTATCATTTATGGAACATTTTATTCGTTTTTATTATGATGTAAATTGATATTTTACGAGTAAAATTTGAAATTATAATTATAGTCTCGTCTTCGAGACTTTCCTTTTATTATTGTATATTTTTGGCGAATCGACCAAAGTTTTTAAGTTAAAAATATCACGGCTTTTTAGACTTCCTTATGACACACATATATATATAATTATTAGTGAATAATTCTTGGTAAGTGGACTAATAAAAAAAAACAACAACTAAATCATTAACGTTTCGACGTTTATTACAGTCCTCCTCAAACAAATTTTAAAAGTAAATACATTATCTTTTTTATAAATTTTTTTAATTTACAAATAAAAAAATCTGTGTGTAATTGAAGAAGAAAGAAAAAAAATATATAATAAAAAATATGTACGTTATGAACGATGTTGAGTTCATCTATATGACGTTATTAAACTTAAAAAAAAAAAAAAAAAAAAAAAAAAAAAAAAAAAAAAAAAAAAAAAAAAAAAAAAAAAAAAAAAAAAAAAAAAAAATCGAAAGCTATATATGCCGTGATGTTGTATGACAAAGTGATATATAGTCCTGTATGTTAGTTTCTTATTTATATATATATATATATGTGGTGTACGTATTTTCTGTGTTGCTAAAATAAGCATATGTTTTCATAATCAAAATTGTGTCCTGTCTCTAATCTGTGGAACGTTAAACCTGTATACTTATCTTTTGAATTATATATGTTTATTTTGTGTTCATTAATTCGTGTTCTCAACAATCTGCTCGTCTCACCCACATATGATGAATTACAATGTTTGCATTTAATTTGATACACTACTCCACCATGAAATAAGGTTTTTAGTTTATCTTTCATTGGTTTAATGCCTCCAATAGTGTTATATGGTTTGTGTACAACTCTAATTTGTTTTTTATTCAATACTTTTTTTAGCTCTTCAGGCAAACCTTTTACATGTGGTAAACTTGTATATTTCAGATATTTATTTTGATTTGATTTTATTGAGAGTGAATTGTATATTTTATGTATTCTTTTTGTAATACATTCTTTAATTAATAACGGAGGGTAACCATTATCTGAGAGATTTTTTGACTAAATTTATGTTCTTTTTTCGACGAGAAATATGTGAAAATTTAATCGCCCTATCAAGTAATCCGTATGCAGAACCTAATTTGTATGACATTGGGTAATTAGAACTAAAGTTCAGATATCTACCTGACCAGGTATCTTTGGGATACCAATCTGTCTGCAAATTTCCATCTTTGGTTCTAATCAACGTGATATCGAGAAAATTAATTTTATTGTTTAATTCTTTTTCTATTGTAAATTTTATTCTGTTTTCTAACCCACCTACCTTTGTAAAACTTAAAAATATTTAAAACAATGTTTTCTGAACCTTGTGGTATACTAGTTAAAATGTCATCAACATATATATGCCATGATTTTATGTCGGGAATTGAGAAGGCATTTCAAAAATTAAAAATGTATTTTAACGACGGAAACATCGTAATAGATGAAAAAAATCTCTCTCGTAGTAAATGTATTAATTCCATTCAAAATTATATTAACAAATCAAATTTTCAGGCGGATCAAAATCAAGAAAACATTAATAAGGTTATTAAACATTTTTCAAAAGTTTATAAAGACGCTTTTTTCACAAAGGCAGATAAAGGCAATACAACAGTTATTATGTCGAAATAAGAGTATTTAAATAAAATGGAAAACATGCTAAGCGTTAAAAATACATACTCCATTTCAAAATTTGAGTACACTGCCACCATTGATAAAAAGGTTAATATAGTTTAATTAAAAAATGGAATGATAATGAATACATAAACCATTCCTGGTAGAAATGAAAACATTTTTTAGCTAATTCTTAGACAAGTCAGATATATTTACCATGTTAAAAGCATAGGAGAAATAGATAGTGTATAAGAAAAAAATGGATAAATTTCTACTAGGGATATTACAGCTAATCGATTAAAAACGAACAATTCAGTTATACCTAGAGCATACGATTTACCAAAAATTCACAAAGAGGGGGTTCCATTACGAATTATTATCTCAACTATTAATTCACTACATAGAAATTGGCATCTTTTTATGTAGACATATTATCATCAATAATCTCAAAAAAACCAAAACATCTTACAGATACTTGGACATTTCATGCAAAAATAAAGAATACAGTTTTGCCAGATAATAATATATTAATATCGTTATAAACGTGCGGTGGCATTATTTACTAATGTTTCTACAGAATTAGCACTTTATACTTTGCAGAGAAAATGGGATAATATTTCGAAATTTACAAATATTCCAATAAGAAATGACTTTTTTGAAGGTTTAAAATTGGTTCTAAATTCCACATATTTTAAATTCTAGAATGTAATTTATAAGCAAGTTTTTGGGGTTCCTATGGGGTCACCATTATCTGAAATTGTCTCAGATATTGTTATGGATTTTTTTGAAGATATTTTAATTAATAAATTACCATTTTCTTTACGTTTTTATTACAGATATGTTGATGACATTTTAAATAGTGTACCACAAGGTTCAGAAAACATTGTTTTAAATATTTTTAGTAGTTTTACAAAGGTAGGTGGGTTAGAAAACAGAATAAAATTTACAATAGAAAAAGAATTAAACTAAACAAAAATAAAAAAAATAAAATTAATTTTCTCGATATCACGTTGATTAGAACCAAAGATGGAAATTTGCAGACAGATTGGTATCACAAAGATACCTGGTCAGGTAGACATCTGAACTTTAGTTCTAATTACCCAATGTCATACAAATTAGGTTCTGCATACGGATTACTTGATAGGGCCATTAAATTTTCACATATTTCTTTTCGAAAAAAGAACATAAATTTAGTCAAAAAAATTCTCGCAGGTAATGGTTACGTGTTACCAGCACCAAAAATAATTTATTTCGAACCAATTTCAGCGATATTTTTTTGAGGATTGTATATGTTATGTAAAATCACCCTTCCAAATCCCGAATTTTGAAAAAATGTTTCAAGCCTTTTTTATTTATACTTTTCTTGTTTTTGGGTTAGGTCGATAACGTTAATTCCTAACCTAAAATATCCAAATTAAACAGTAAAGTATATAAATTTTCAAGTCCAAATCTATTTTAGGGCTCTTTTACGTGTTTTACTTTTACTAATGTACGTAAGTTTTTAACGACATCAGTTTATAATTTGTCAATAATTCGCAAGAATGAATAATATCCCAATTGTAAAAGACTAATTTCAATTGTTATTCTTGCGAGTTCTCGCTCAATTTTGTACTGATTTCGATGAAAATTGACGTAAATTCATAAACAACTCGTAAGAGCACCCTAAAAACGATTTGAACTTGAAAATATATGTATACTTTGCATTTAATTTGAATATTTGGAGTTAGGAATTGACGTTACTATATAACCGAACTGTCTTAGCATCACCCTTACTTCGGTGAAAATGGTGTCACTAATGGTGTATCATAGCATAGTGTAATTCAAGTGTGAATTGGGACATTTGTACATTTCGATGTTTTAAAAACGAATAAATTTGAGTTTCAAATTTTAATGAAAAATTAGTACTTAATATAAGAAGAATAACGCTTTTACATAAGGCAATTATTACAATAACTATAGCCAAGTTTAACAGCAATTATACATTACGATCGTGGGTCTCGTGGTGTAGAGGGGTCAGTATATATACGGACCCCGCACGCAGAATCAGGTGCAGGGGGAATGGGCAGAAGCCGGTTCATGGTGAAGAGCCGAGTCCTGGCCGATTTAACGATCGGTCATTAAGTTCGCGAAGAAAATTGAGACGTTCAAGTCTCGGTGAGCTCATAACCAATTGAGCGGGACCTTAATCTGCCTTGTGTATTATCCGCCGGATGCGGCACCCCATTAAGCGTCCGATTCGTCTTTTCCAGATAGGCCTTCCTGCGAATTCTTCGCGATTCCTGTCAATAGGTTTCGAACTTCAATTATCCCATCGCTTTGTTTAATAAAGATTTACTTACCATTTTTTTATAATTTTTAAAATACAATAGAATTATGATGGGAATTATTGGAAATTTATATCGTTCGGTATATTAGTCCGATCCAGTATAGATCAGTACATCCAACATGGCGCACGAATGAAATCAAGAAGAAACGTATTGAACCGCGTTCCTCGTTCTCTCGCTCCATTTTACCGAACAAAATCGGGATAAAAAAAAGAATGACAATCCCCTTTTCCCTTTTTCAGAAGTTGGTATATATATATATGGATCGCGCGAGCACGCTGAAGTTGCACTGAAAACGAATTCCAGTGCAGTTTGGCAAGAAACGCTCGGAAGAACAGGTTCTTCATCGTTTTCCGGCATCCGCGACACTTCTCCGCGGCCATAAATCGTCGATGCACACCATTGCGGCTAATCGTAGCGCGCAATTAACGCATTCGCTTAATCGGAGACGTACTATATAACGCGGACAATATATACCTAAAATAATCGGGATCTGCTCGAGAATTCCGTTTCCGTGATTCCCTTCCCAATTTAATGCATTTGAAATTACATACCCCAAATCATCTCGTATATGTTTATTGATATACGCTGTGTTTAAGGGGATGCTTTCTGCTTTAGGGTGTGTAGAAAGTTTTTTTTTTTTTTCATGGAATTTTAAAAGTTTAAAAACATTTTTTAGATGTTTGAATGTTTAAAACCTGAGTCCAGATTTACGACCAGTGACCTCAAAAAAAAAAAAAAAAAAAAAAAAAAAACAATGTACAAAAAACCAGTTTGCATCCGCCATTTTGTAAATGTTTTTTTTTTTTCGGAATACCTCCCAAACATGTAACCTTCCTAAAACGTTACAATAGTATTCATTTGTGAATGAAAATGTAACTTTACACAATAACGGTCGATTATCGTTTCTGAAACATTCCGCTGTTGCATAGAATGAATAAGACGACGTCTTAGGAACGTTTATAATAAGAAATCATTGTAACGTTTCATAAAAATGGTATCCGCAATGTCGAAATTCGTCCGAGAAAGTTTGACACATCGCATGACCGTTACAATGTATTCTTCTTGGAAATGTTACGAGCTTCATGTTCCGCTGCAACGTTTCAAAATTACTATGGCACAGAAAAGAAACAGAGAGGTTACCTTGTAACACTATGAAACGTTTTACATAACACGTTTAGGGAATGTACATATAGAAAAGTTTCACAATTTCGCAAGGAGGTTAGAATATTACCTTCTTGGTAACGTTACTAACTACATGTTTCTGCAACGTTTCATACTTTCTATATGACGAGCGTTTAGGTTACTATATTGTAATGTTTTAGGTATCTTTGCGAATGTAACGTTTCATGGAAATTATTTCACATACGTAATGTGAGAGAGTTCAAACAAACCGCTAGATGGCGTGCAAATTCGAAAGTGAAATAGAGCAGCGATTTGTACAAGTTAGACTTCTTAAGTCGGTGAAGACTTGATGTTAAGAGGGAAATAGGCATTACAATTCTTTATTAGTATATTGTATGACTTTTTTCAAATGTAACGTTTCATTGTAACGTTTCCGTGATAGGACATTCGCCGTATCCAGAATGAATATATATATATGTGCATGCGGTATTCAAAAGTTTCAATATGATACTTACATTAGAATTAATAAATAAGGCAACGTTTCTAAAATAAGATAGAAAGACTTAGAGAAGTTTTAGTACAGTTATTGTAACAACACATAAACATTCCAAATATAACGTTTCCGAGGTTAGACACCTGAACGTTACAGTGTAATGTTTATGAGCGAAAAATTGAAACGTTACATGGATGCAATGAAATGTTCTAGTGAGGTTTCTGTAACCGGGAAATGTTCAGCGGGCCCTATCTCACATGTCCATTTATTTTTGACAAAAAATGGGTATATTCCAGAATATTTTCTTGCAGAATTTTACCTCTAAAATATATTACGTTTTGGCGTTAAAGGTATAAAGGGTTGTTAAGTCACGTGACCAATATATTTTCATTACACGCGCGAATGAAGGACTGCAATTTGTCGAAAACCAATTTCACTACGAATAATGTATCAGTGATATTGCGGAAAGGTCACTCGTGTTTTCACAGAATCATGAAAAAGCTGATGTGGTGTTCGTCGTCATTTGATTATTCCCAACTATTGCAACTAGGGTTTTTTTTTTGCAAATGTATCTTCAAACGTCGGAGCAAACGCACCAGATGCCCTATCGGGGAATCTCATCCTGTCGCGACATCCGATTGGCATCGCTCGTTAATTTCACGCTGTCGATGGCATTAATTCGACCATTCGCAGAAAAGACACTCATTCTATACGACGAGAGCGCCTTCTGAATACGCAGATGCTCGTATTCAGAAGGACATATATGTATATCTTCTCGTGAACGCCGTAGTTTTGGAACACTTTGACATTTGCATATAAGATACGCTGCCGTCCTTTAGGCGCGCGTTTCGTTTTTTTTTTATTCCCTTCTTGGTAATTTTTGTATTGTTCCATTCCCTTGGAAGATGTGTGGATTTCGAAAAAAATAAATCTGGTTACTCTCCATTACTCTCCGGGACACGCATGAAAGACAGTACAGATACATACCGAGTAAGATGTATAGGAAAATGTTTAAATAAATAAAAAAAAAAACATTGAATTGGTTTAGGTATTGAAGATTTGTAAATTTCGATTGCCATTGCGGCTGCGAGCCACATTGTTGCGATTCCCTATATATATATAATCACTTCTGACGAATTCGCTCAGCGACCAGCATATGCATGCTGAAATTCCCTCGGATAAGACAGTTATGTCCTGATGTCTATTGTTCGCATTCCAATTGTCCACGGTGAGAGAAACAGGATAGACGGGATAAGAAACGGGAGAAGGCAATATAAGAAAGAGGAAAAAGACTAATATTTTTATCAAAATTAAACTGAATAGCTTTGATGACACGAACGTTAGGTTCGTACCCTATGCATACAATAATTGCGTAACAAGAGAAGGGTAAGCATAATAAGAAAGTTCAAGAGACGAGTGTGAAAGAATACGAGAGTCGGGTACAGAAAGGCATAGGTAAAGAATAAGAAGAAGAAGAAGAAGAGTGGAATATAGAAAGAACAAGAAGTGAGGAACGTATAAGACGAACAGAGATCGGTAAGAGAGAGGAAGAGAGAGAGAGAGAAGCGCACCCGGGTATACGTTCGACTAATTGGCCGATAAATCAAGCTCCGGCTTACTTCTCTTGCTCTGGACTTCTAGGCTACTATCCTTCTCTCTCTCTCTCTCTCTCTCTCTCTCTCTCTCTCTCTCTCTTCGCCAGGGTGTATTATATTATTGCCATCTCTCTCTTATGCCGGTTGGGAGCAAACCGTAAGACAGACCTTCTCTATATATCTCGTCAAGGTGAATTCGCAATCTGAATTTGAAAAGGACCATAAGAACGGCGGAGGAAAAGAAAGAGAAGAAAGTAAATGAGGAGAGGAAGAGATGAGGAAAAAGGAACAGAAAATATCTATAGAATGAGAAAAGCGTCTTCTCGAATAATTGTGTAGAATAAAACTACCATAGACCCAATATTTCCAAGAGTCTATACCCCCATGTTGACAATTCGCATGCGATACTTTGGGCAGATGGGTTTAAGAATCGACCTCTGCTTGACTTCCAAAATCATTTATTTTTATTATTATTTTTAATATCATTATTGTTGATATTTATATCGTACGAAGAGATGAGGGGATCAGTATCGCCAAACTGTCCATAAAGGAAACACACGTTAGGCTGCAGCTAGTTATCACTATATAGCCTTCGGTCATTGACGGCCTGTCAAGTGGTAGGTCAGAATTGGTCAATGACGTAGCATTATGGTTGCACGGAGTTACGGAATTACGGAGTGACGGAGAAACTTAATGTCAGAATTATTTATTCTGCGGCACTTTGCGCATTTTAGGTTTACGTGATCGAAAATTGGCGATTGTCCGAGTCTAGTGGAAATTCACTGGAAAGACCTAATCACACTACTGGACACATGTATAGTGTAAACAGGTTTTAATTTAAATGTGTAGACACAATTAGCGTAAATAAAGTCCCATACAATTTATCACCACGTATATAGGTCAGTGTGTAAACATTTTTTGGTGCAAATGTCGATGATGCACCCCTTCGCGCGCAACTATATACTTTTCAGAGGTGGTCAGACGGTGTACATGGTTCCTGAAATGTGGGTGTTCTGAAACAATAAAAGTTAAAATATAGTCATTAACTATTATATTGTATTGTTTTATAGTAGATTGTATTATTGCATTGTCTTAGGAATGGCGGAGCTTTTTCCCTTCCTCGTTTTTGGCGTTGAGAAAAAAATGCTCAAACTTTCACAGCATTTTTGGAGTGATGCGATTAATTATTTCTGTATAATATATGCGAAAATAGAATGAGACATAATACATTAATGAAAAATGTATATTATCAATTTTAATCGCCTTTGTTGAAAAATTTGCTTGACATTGATCGATTATCATTTCATGAAGTTACGTTAAATATAAAGTTCGTGAAATAAGTACATTTTTTAAATAACTAATTTTTTTTTGTTAGGTTCAACCCTATTTTATCACTCTGCAGCTTTAGGTATATTTTTCTGGGAACGCTTAAAAGCAGTAAAAGGCGGACCCGGCTATTTTTGCCACGAGACGAGCGAGCACCGCTAAATGCGCTAAACGGTGACAGACGCCACTGTGAAATTCAG
>JAPYZR010005168.1:0-11166 GCA_030522945.1 Trichopria nigra
CAATATTGGAAGAACCAGAGTCTTGTATAACAAGATGATTGATTTGATAGATTTGAAGTCATTGGTACTTCTTTTGATAAAACCAATGGTTCGAGCAGCCTTATTAACCACAGAATTTCAATGATGTTGGAATGTCAAGGAAGGGTCGAAAATTATCCCTAAATCTGATCGACTTTCCCTTGACAAACCCATGCTGCACAGCCGATAGTTTTGAGACAAGAAAGTCAGATAGTTTGACGGAGATCATGAAATCCAGCATTTTTGAAAAAGTGTTTAAGATGGAAATAGGCCTATAATTTGAGATTTCACTCTTGTCACCCCCTTTATGAATAGTTTGAATAAACGCTCTCTTCCAGAGAGATGGAAAAGTACATTCCGATAAGGATTTGTTAAAGAGAATCAATAAGGGAGTTTTTAAGGACGAGGAACAGTGTTTTATGAAGTAGGGGTGATGCCGTCCGGACAAGATGATAAATTATCATTCAGGTTATTAATACAGAGATTTAGGTCAAGTTCGGAAATTGTTAAATTACAAAGAGTTAAGTCAGTTTCTCATAAAGGTATGCTATCAGCTGAGTTGACATTAAATGAGGAACTGAAAAGTTCCGAAAATAAGTCAGCAGTATCCTCGTTGCATCAGGATATTCTTTCCTTCCAGCGCATACTTGATGGTAACGAATTTTGGTTTTTCAAAGTATTGACATATATATATATATATATGTAACTTACTATCCGGAAATGCACGCTCGACCGGCGCAGATGGGATCGATCTCCCGAATGGGGAGGGGGCACGAAATTAAGACGGGGGCGGGGTCGCGAAGACGTGAAGACGGTTCATCTTCGTGGGCGTCCCTGCAAAATATTTTTTTTCGCAAAATATGCAAAGTATTGAACAAGAAGAAACAATATATTATGAACAATATTAAATTGGGGGAAATACGGGGTTAATGTTCGCAAACTCCAAGGGCAAAGTGGCGCAAATGGGAATTGAACTTTAGGAAATAGGCAAACAATTTGGAAAAGAAGAAAAAGGAATATGAAAGGAAATGGTTTTCCATAACGTAACGTAATTCCGTAACGTAATTTTACAATTCTTCTAGTCCAAAGAATCTGATAAAAAAAATATACAAAAAATAATACAAAAAAGGTTTCCGGCGGTTTCCTCTTTCCGAACGCAAACAAACTATAGTTCGGGAATTATGGATTATAATTCCCCATCAGGGACGCCAATTTTGTGACCGCAATTCGTAATTCTCCCGTTTTCTAGGCGGGAGGTTATTCTTACTTTTTCAATGAACGGAGCGAAATAAAAACAAAGACAAAAGGAGCAAATAAATTGTTGGATATCATTGCGCATTTGAGGGCTACCTGGCACCTTTGTAGGGCCCTAACGTTGGGTCCGGGTGCTCGGTTTGGTGCGCACAGCCCTTCATGTTTTCATGTGCGTTGACTAGCGAGAGTTCCCTCTCCTTGACAAAATCCGTATGCACAATTTGTAATAGGAAATAAACAATGGGCTTTGCGCACTTGAAGACACCGCGGACAAAAATTCGAGAAAGCCTCGCTCGCATCGCCCCGTTCCAGCAGTCTCGCCGTAAGTGCCAATCGCGTCACACGCAATTAACGTATATCGATCCAGTATCCGCCTTGTCATGTTTTCCGCTCGGTCGCAATAAGACTCCGAACTAATTCGATTCAGCGAGGCTCTTCTCTTCTCTTTGAAATCATCGTTCTGTTCCGAACACGATTTTTCACGTGGTAACCCACGATCTCGAATATCTCGACGCACGTTTGACGTCGCGATTCAATTCTGCACCGTCGCCGGACTTTAGTCCATTACGCCGACGGCATCTTTGGAACGCGTCGTTCATATGATGCCTATTGTAAGACACACGCATATACATTATCTGCGAAAGTGTGCAGATATATCAAGATAGTGTAACTTTCTTTTTTTCATGTGAAATTATATTATGTCGAAGTTATTGTGAAGTTGTGCATCTGAATAAAGCACGAATTATAAAGCAAATAAATTGAACGTGCTCGAGTCATTTTGTCGTCTTCAGGCCTCACTCCTCCTCATTCTCTCCAAATCATTCCTGTTCGTCGTTGAGACAAAAGGAAGATTTAGGATCGAAGTGGTAAAAGAGCGTGGATTTTCTCCAATTTAACGAGCATCTTTATTGTTGCTTGTAGCCTCAAAAATAGGCATCACAGTAATACAGCGCCGATACATGTTGTGCGAGACGCGACAATGAATTTTGCGTAAGGTAGCGTCGCATTCGCGTTCTTGGATCACGGTGTGTGAGTACCGCATGGTATCTCGTCTGAAAGGCAACTGGTCCGCGACGCGTTCGGACGCGCAAACGTAGAGAGGGGAGAGGGACGCGAGGGGAACGGTATAGGCGCATATATGTCCGTCAAGTCCCTATATTTCGTCGCATCTTTGCTTTTTCTTTTCCTAATACGGCAGATAGACGACTCCGGGAAAAAAATACGAGAAATTAACAACGCGTAGCGCAACAATTCCACACTCGGGCGAGTGCGATCCGGCAGTTGAGTCCATCCCACTACTGGGGTAAAACTCAACATAAATGATTCACGTTTACCATCAAATATCTATGTTTCTCTCAAAATTGGTCGGAGAACGCGGATCGCAGATTACAAAAAAATATAAATCCTCGCGAAGAGGAACATTTTTAACAAATGACCGGAAACTTTATCTAGAATTGTGCTACGCAAAAGAAAAGAAAAGACAACAGCAGAGTGACGCGGGGGGAGGGCACAAGTCAAAAAGTACTCACAAATTTGGAGGTTGATCACTCTGGCGCCACGAAAATTCGTCCTTAGACGTTGCACACCGCCTCGGGTTCCTTGTCCTTTGAGGCCTCTTTTTTTCAAAGCACTCAGTCCACGCAGGAAGACAGATGATTCCAAAGAGAGAGAGAGAGAGAGAGAGTCATCCAAAACTGTCCTCCAACGAAAATCCACTGGGGAGTAGCTTTGTGCCGACCCCGCTCGGCAGTACTGGCTGGCGCGAGTGGGGACAGTGGGCCAATAAGTAGCCTTAAGGCTGACGTGTAGCCCGTGTCGCCCGGCTGGGGTACGGGTAAACTATACTTAACGCTACAGTTTCGTCTTCCAGGGACGACCGCGGTACCCGGGGTAACCGCACGGTGAGCGGCAGTGTCGGATACACAACACTTTTGTTGCAGACCCCCCGGCTTGACCGGAACTACGTCTGGAACGACGCGTGATGATCATATTCTTCGGGTCTACCACACACTTCACAGCGCAAACTCAATCACAGGCGAAACGGCACTAAACTATGGTATAGTTCACTTAAAGTTAAATGTCAGTTTCTTGGGTATTGTACCCATGCGAAGTCATTCACAGAAGCCCCGGCAAATAGGACGCCACTGGGTAATTGGCACACGTAAAATACAGAAAAGTGATATACGGCACACAGGCCACTACTGGGTGGTTCACCCACGCAAAAGTACAAAAACAAAAAGGTGTGTCACGCCGATAATGGGGTGACTCTCCCACTCAAAACTTATGAACTAAAAGTCTACGGTACACAGGTCGCCTTACGGGTGATTTACTCACGCAAAAATACAAAATGAATACAAACAGGTCCTCACGGCATGCAGGCCGCTACCTGTGCTACAATTGTCAGGTAGGATCGGGGAAAAGGATCCTGACGATTCGGAGGGCTCGTCAAGGGAAGGGGGTATATAGGGCACGGGGATATTTAGGCCTCGATTTTACTCGGGCCTCGGGATTACTCCGACTAGAAGGTGGCAATATTCTGGGGACTCAATAGGGAATCATTTCTTCGAACGCTCGGGACTAGACCGCGCATCTCGTCTGGCCCAGCCATTGTAAAATGTCCAATATTTTTGTTGCAATACTCCCTTATGTAGCCGTATTGTCTGGAAACCTCTGCGCCTCTCCAAGCACCAATTCCCTCCCTTCATCCGCACGCTCTCACTCACCACCCTCTCTATTTCCATTCGCAACTTCATTCATATCGAGCGACGTATTTACAATTATACACCTCGCACAGTAAAGCTTGCAGGGCCAGCATGACGCAATACCATCTGAACGAGTTAAAGGCAATCCGGATATCAAGTGCGATGTTAGCACACATCAGCCTTGTATTTCGCCTACCGCTGATAGCGTCCGTGGCTATCGCCATTATTCGGCTGATTGCATCAATGGTTGAGCGACCCTTCCTGAAATAGAACTGGTTGTCGGAGAGTCATCCAAGTTTTTGAATGACTGTTGCTTCTAATCCAGCAGATATTACCTACTCGTATAGCTTCCGGGTGCTATTCAACATACAGAGTGGCCGGTACGCTGATGGATCGTCGAGGGTTTTCTTTCGCTTATGCAATAGTACCAACCTCTGTTTCTTCCATTGTTCCTCGCGCAAACAAGGCTCCACAAAATGCTTGCTCTCCTTCTTGCACCATTCTGCTCCATATACCGCCTTAATTTCAGGCTCCTGGTTGCCGCTTGAAAGAAACATAGAACCACCAACTCGTACATATTCTTCCTCCGTATTCGTGCCTCAACACGTATCAGCGCAAGACTCCCCTTGCTTCTTTTCCAAGGTGTCCGTGCGGTGGCTAGGATAATTACTACCGAAATTTTGCTTCCTACATTTAAGGTTATGGTCGTATGTCACACACTGTTACATGCAGCACTTGCAACAATAAATTGAAAACACATAACTCTTTATGTTTGTCGTTTATATCTCTGTGTCAATGAATCGAAATGAAAAATGATGTGTGACAAACTTGAAGAGGGTGAATATATATAACGATTGGTGCTTATTTCATAAAAAAAATATTGAAAATTACATCCGTCTGGAGAGCAAATATAGTAAAGAAACAGCCTTTTTGAACTATTAAACAACCAATATATTTCAGTATAAAATTGTAACGTTTATATAATTGCAAATGTATGAACATTATGGCACAATAGATTTTATACCCGAGGTAAATTGTTTATTATTATCTATATTATTGTTATGAACGATAAGAGTATAAAATAAGAATATGCATCTTGTGTTGGGAATGTAAGGTTTGTTGAACAAATTTTTATTTATGAAATGAACTAATTAGTATTGGAAAATATACATTTATACTGAAGTGTCTTTTACACCTTCGCACGCTTCCTCGACGGTTCTGTATCTGACTCAGAATGTTGGTCAGTACTGTCATCTTTTCCGTTCTCTTCCTTGAAAGAGATATTAGGAACATAACATATTTCCTGATGGCTTTCTCTGCTTTTTTTACTGCTTAAACAAGACACGTTGCTATGGTATTATAATCGGATGGTGAAGCGTTGTTGAGCGGAACACAGATAATTGGAGAAACTTCATACGGCAAACTTTCATATGATTCTTCCATTCAGGAATATAATTAATACTGGATTACTTGCCATAAAGCCACATCAGGTCTGGAATAGTCGGTACAATGTCATTCGAAAGTGGGTTTAACTCGTTTACATCGATGACGTTGATTGTCTGGAACCCTGCCAAAACATAATTTGTATACGAAAGAAGTGGTGATACATGAGCTGCAGATTTTCGTTTCATAATACGAGGAATTTCTTCGCCAGGAGCGACACCGGTCCTCGGCGTTACACACTGGATACCGTGCATGGCATGAAAGGTTCCGTATTCATCTAAGGTCTTGATGTTGAAATCAGCATTGTCAAACACAAACTGCGAAAAGGAGCCTTCAAAAATGCCACTGCTTTTTGTATTAATGCACGAATTTTCGTATGACACAATGTCTGCATAAGATGCCGAAAATCATTTGTTGGAGAAAATGTCTACCAAACCTTGGAACGAAGATTTTTGTACAAAAATGCACCAATGCAATAGCAAAATGAAAACATTTTGTTTTCAACGATTATGTAGAACGAACCGTATTGCCCTTTTTATTTTTGGCAATAACTTCCGACAGAAACTTTTGTAAAGACTCGGGAACTTCAGATTCGACATTGTGCATAAAGTTGCCGGATGGCGGGTATAAACCATTGACGGAATGTCTTCGACAATAATTGTTGCAGATTCTCGGACGACTCGCAATCTTTCACCTTTGATGTTTCTTTCTCGTTGTGTGTACCATACGTCTGATATGAGCTTGTAGCCAGTGTTTTTGAAACACACGATAGTACCTCGTTTTGTACAAACAAACAAAAAAATCATCACAGTTTTTTTTTCAATTGGTTTCGCACGGCGACAGAACATGGGCAATCTGCTTTCACTTGAGACATCAAATGGTCTCAAAAAGAAAATTGAAATCGTCTTTATTTTCCGACAGATAATTATAAATGTTATTCATGGCTGCTTCAATTTTATCTCCGTCGTTATATACCGTTATATACCGGGACGTCCTTTCTGATTTGCAGTTAGTGGTCGATTATATACGTAACTGCAACTACAATCACAATGATATCGTGCACCCTCGGCAATGAGATCGAGCACTGAATTTATACGTTCCAAAATCGTTCTAGAAAGTTCGTCGCCGGGTTCGTAAAGTATTAGTTTTAAATTTGACGCCGTTGTTTCTCGCTTTACAGTACATATGTTTTTTCGCGTGGAAGTTTGTCCATATCTATTGGTAAGAGTTCGGCACAAAAAATACACTGTTTTGAAAAATCAAAATTGTCCTGATTCATTGTTCGTTCGTTATTGACTTCACTTTCCGCACCAACATTATCAAGCGATAATCTGGGATCGGTATACCGTTTGTAACACTGCACATGAACGTCATGAAACGACTGGATAAAACCTGCCTGAGAGCACGTGTTTCGCAGCTGGCCGTTGAAGCAGGTTTGAACATGCCGGCCTGCTTATGAGGCTGTGTCTATACAATAGCACGTTTCAGTACGTCGGCGTACGACGCGACGCTTTCTCCCCTTTTTCCGATTGCTTGAATTTCAGACCCTTCAGACCCTTATTTTTCAACAGATCGAAAAATATCCGCTAAGGAAAGGCTGGATACGATTAGTAATTGAGGTAGCACATTGCGTAACTTTTTAAGGATAGACCCAAGATACCATCTAATAAACGCTGAACCATTGCGAAACTTTGAATTGAAATAACCCATACGCGCACCGTGCGGTAATTTGCCGGCTTTGGAAACTGACGAACAGTATACTTATAGTATAACAATATGCATTTGGATGTCGTTTACTTAACTTCGTTTACTTAACTTTCGTTTAGTAACTTTGGTACTGATTAAGCAAAGTTGGCGACTTGGGGAAAAACAAGTAAAGGACGATGCTACTAAAATTGACTTATTAGAAATATACTATTTTTTGATATAGGATTCTTAGAGACAATAAAGCACATTTACTTACCTGCCTAATGTCTTGAAGAAATGTACTAGATTCTACCGATGAACTTTCAGGACCAATAATTTGAGCAAAAATATTGCTTAAGATCCCAATTGTTGCCGATTGAGCAGGAACAAAGCTTCCAATATGTGCCATAAATGCAATTAATCCAGTCTGTCTCATGTACGTGCTTTTACCGCTATCATTTGGTCCTGTTATTATTTTAATAAATCCTTCACCATACCCAGAGAATATATCATTAGGCACGAAAGGTGTTAGTGATAACCTTTCTTTTATAGGATGACGACCTTGTTTTATGGAAATAATACGATAATTTGTCATAACAGGCCTAACATAGTTTTCATTTCGAGCAATAGCAGAAAATGCCATTAAACTAGAAAAATAAAAATGAAAAACTTTAAATTTAAATCATGTTTTTTTAATTCCTAATAATTTAATTACTAATCATTATTTTCGGACACTCTTGAATAATTGATAAATCATGCTTCGATCGGTATCTGCGTCGCGCCATCTGTGAGTGCCGTTGCGCGACTAGTAGGCACAGTCACGAATCGACTCTCTCGTTTTCAGACAGGTGTTCGAAGAAGTACACGCGGAACCAACGATACGCGCGCGGGCGTGCAATATTCGATATGTCGAGTCGTTCATTTTTCTTCCCGATTTCGCGATCGAAAGTGCCACCAAAAACCTGTGGGCTCGCGATCGTATGGATAAAGATTATTGTAACACGGAAGAAGTGATTAATAGAGCATATTTCAAGATTATCGGTGTTCACCAAATAGATTGTGAATCACCTTACTCCTTACAGTCCCTTCGATACGGAACATTTGGCGATCCTGCAAGGATCTTTGTGGCCGGACAGTGCATTAATCCCTGAAAATAGTACACAAAAGTGCATACGGCAGAGCGTAAAAGTGTATACGACAGTGCATATAGTGCATAAACGGATACAGGGATTAGCAGCGTGGAAATCCGGTTAGCAGTGTGAATGCCCGGTAGCAGCGAGAAAATCCACACTTAACCGAATCGCGAAATCAGCCATTTGGCATCGCGTATTTCTCGGAACCGAAGATTGCGTCATAGCGCGTCTTTCTGTCGGTACTCCCCTCTCGACTACGTATAGTTATACGGGTCGCGCTATTGAGCTTTCGTTCTCTCGCAGGCCTAGTACCAGAACGACAAATGTCAGAGTCGTAATTAATGCTTCTTCTCTCACTACGAATTTCACGTCTTAAATTCACACCTACTCATAGTTCCGAAATTGCACCCGAATTTATTTACTATCTTATTACAATGGTGGGCGTATAAGTACGTGTCAAAGATGTATCATCAGATACTCGTACATCCAGCGGTAAATGTACAGGCGTTCCAATTGCCCACTCTCACATCCGGAACTGCTTGTGCTCCCTATCTTGCGTTAAGTGTATTACAGCAATTGGTTAAGGACGAGGGCCATTTGTTCCCTCTCGGTTCACAAATACTCCAACGGTTCATATACGTTGATGACTGTCTATTTGGTGCAGACGACCGTGACACGATTTGTCAGATGTGACACGATCTGACGGCATTGTTGACCAAAGGTCATTTTGTTCCTCGGAAGTGGGGCAGTAACCATGCTGATGTCATCGCTGATATCTCGCAGTCAAATCACGGTTTAGCGTGGAGTCCTTGCGAATAAGACTCCGTACAAATAAAATTGTTCGGCTCATCATAGAACCCTGGGTCGGATTCTTTTAAATACGAAATTTCGCGGCCTTCGATGCAGACTGTTACAAAACGCAACGTACTCTCAATCGTCGTTCGGTTGCACGACGTTTTGGGCTTGATATCCCCAGTAATCGTGCGGGCCAAGATCTTCATACAAGATCTGTGGCGTCGTTCCATTTCGTGGGATAAAATCTACGAAGATGTACTCATGCTAGAACAGGTGAACGTTTTTAGGTGGACCGGTCAGCACCCGGAGCTGACAAGCTGCAGTGTCTACGGATACTCAGATGCATCTAGTACTGCACACGCAGCTGCAGTGTATATACGAGGCGTATGTCCTACTGGCTCCGTCCAGACTACCCTTTTAGCAAGCAAAACTCGAGTCGCACCTCTTAAGACTCAATCGATTTCAAATCTAGAACTTTGCGGAGCTTTACTATTAGCTCAATTAATAGTTGCTGTGAATGCAATTGTAAAATATACTCGGTTGCCATGCACGTGTTGGACATACTCCATTATTGTTTTATCGTGGCTTAGAAGTGAGCCAACTAAATGGTATGTTTTGGTTGCCAATCGAGTATCGAAGATACAAACTCTATTACCCATCGCTATATGGCCCCATGTGCCAACAAATTCAAACCCGGCCGATCTGGCATCTCGAGGCGCGAGCGCAGCTGATCCCTCCTAATGTCACTTTGGTGGCAGGGACCTCGCTGGCTTGTGGAGGATCAGGCCCATTGGCCACCTAACATCCAATGCGAGTTGGTTTCCAAACCTCAGCTGCTCGTGCTTAGCGCTCACGTACGCGAACCCCGAATAAATGAGTTCTTAGAGACGTTAGCCCGCCGCTGTTCATCTCGGCCAAAGTTGTTGAAGATCACCGCTTATGTCAAGCGTTTTCTATACAACGCACACCTCTCATCCTCAATTCCTATTGTGGCCGTTCTCCATAAGTGCATTCCGTGCGCCCGATTGAGAGCCAAATCAATGACTCAATTCATGGGTTCTTTGCCTCCCCAACGGATACACAAGTACGAGGGATTTTCAGCATTGTGGAGTGGATTACGCTGTTCCACTACAGATACGCGAGGTGAAGGGACACTGGAAACGTGCGCATTCGGCGTACATAGCTCTTTTTGTGTGTATGGTCACTCGAGACATACATCTTGAAATCGTAATGGACTATTCTACCGATACATTCGTAGCCTCGTTTAAAAGATTTATTTCAAGACGTGGATTACCATTCTGCCTGTATCATATTCGGATTTATTCCCCCGGCTGCTCCAGATTTCGGTGGACTCTGGGAAGCCGGCGTTCGCAGTTTGAAGCACCATTTGCGGCGACTGCTTGGGTCATACATTCCTACGTTAGAAGAAATGACCAGACTTCTATGTCAGACTGAGGCGTGTCTGAACTCAAGGCCGAAGAAACCGAGGTTGTACGTTCAATCCGCGTACCGGACACTCTGTTTGCTGACGACAACCGGGAAGCTATACTAGCACGTAATATCTGCTGGACTAGAAGACGCAGCCAGTCAAAAAGCTGGAGGTCCCTCCGACATCCAGTTCCGCTTCAGGAACGGTCGCTCAAACATTGATGCAATCAGCCGAGTAAAGGCGATAGCCACGGACGCTATCATCGGTAGCCGAAATACAAGGCAGATATGTGCCATCATCGCACTTAATATCCGGAATGCCTTTAACTCGGCCAGATGGGATTGCATCATGCTGGCCCTACAAGATCTGAAGGTACCGCTCTACCTTAGAAGGTTTCCCAATTAACACAATAAGCTTGTAGCGGACTGCTTGCAATACGATAAACGAATAATGCAAGTCCGCCACACAAAATAGATTTCATATAATTCGCCTAAATACAAAACATTAACGAAAGCGCGGACCGTATAGACGGACCGATTTCGTTAATGCAGTTTTAAGAGAACATACTAACGAAAGCGCGGACCGTAGAGACGGACCGTAGAGACGGACTCGCGACGAGTATATCTAAAAGCGCGGACCGCATAGAGAGGCCCGTGCATCTACAGCTCCAAGAGCTCCCCACCACGGTCGCGCCAGCCAATGAGGC
>JAPYZR010005169.1:0-11165 GCA_030522945.1 Trichopria nigra
GGGAATAGGGTAACATTTGAGCAACAATTGAGCAACAATTGTTTGCCATGTTTTTATCCGGTTCTGCCACAACTGCTCTGCTAGCTTTTAGGACCTCGTGGAATCGGGCTTTTGTGTTTATCGTGCGGTTCAAGGTTATTGTTCAGAATTCTCCTGAAATTACGGTTTAAAGAGAATCTCTAAGAGGATTTTAATGCATCAAAAGAGAACTTAATTTTCCTAAATGCTTCTTATATAATCTTATCCGTATACATATACAGGGGAAGGGTAAGGGTGTCAATTTCTTCGAGTTAGATCTTAAAACAGGACATTTTTCGAATCGAGCATGGTTTCATTTTAAAATGAATAAGTTTCGTTTCAGAATAATTATTAAAATCTGCAAAAGGCTTTATTGAAAATTCATGAATAAACTTGTAAATTGCTTCTGTATGGCGGTACCAAAAACTTATTATTGTAGTATGCTATTAAATCTAATTACACTTTGACGTACGACTTATAATTAAACCTATATAATTATATTTAATGAAAATTACTGTTAATTTCGTATTATTTGATGCCTAGTTCTATTGTAGGGTATTGTTTCAAATGAACTTAATTTAACAATTTCGTCGGTCTAATTGTTCATTGAAAAAATAGAAAAGAATAAAAAGATATCTCGATGAAAAATAGCTGCTCTATTTATTATTATTGATTATCCGAAATTAGTTTCATCTTTAAAACATTTGTTAGAATTACAATGTTGGATGTAAAATTTGCGTTTTACATACAATACAGCAACATCGATCGTGATACCTGTTCTAGCAGAATGAAAAATACGAAATGTTTCGTAAAATTGCACAAAATTTTACATATTAAGAAGATTTTTATATCTCTATCTATGATTTAGATAAAATTCAGAAAAAATACATTTTTTACTAATCCTTTCACGTGTTGTATTTATGCATGTATCTGTATGTAAAGTGTTATTTATTTGAATTCTAATATAGCTTCAGTAGATATTGAATCAAAAAATATTTGCGTTAATTAATGAATATTCATTCAAAAACATATTGTTTTGAGTGGAGTAAAAAAATGTATATAGATAATTTTTTATTTGTCTTTTCAGGATAGGGATTCAAGTTGTCAAAGTTATCGCTTTATATGCCTCTTAATGAAAAATTGATCTGTAGACAATCGAACATTTTCTCCTTTTTGTGTTATATGTAACTCAATTTATCTGCATAAATTTATATCGATTTATTTATAATAAATTAAAGAACCCTAGAAGAAAGTGAGACCAGTTTATGAACATTTTTCTGGGCACCATCATTACTTTTATCGTAGAGGTCAAAAACATAGGCAGAAAATGGTGCAATTTCCTATTAGGAGAAATGGTTAAAAAATCCAAATTGACACAAAATGGAAAAAGTATATATACTATTATAGGAATTTGCAAAGTTTTCAACTTCGACGAGTTTGGGATTCTCATTACAGACAGTTTCGTCGCATATACGTAACCCAATTATATAACGTTTAAAAAGTTTAAAACTTTTCTATTACATCGCCAGTAACCGTAACCTCGTTATATAATGCCTAACTATATGTATACACACATGCATATAATGGTCCAGCGTCACTTTACATAGGGTTACCCGTGCTAATCAGAAACTCGCTCTTGATTGGCATGCCCTGCGTATAGGCGACGTATTTCTGAAACGTATTCTACAAATTTGCATTCTATTTATTCCATATAAATATCTATACATCAAGCCCCAAGAGTTAATAATAACAAAAAAGAATTAAACATATTTTATCATTTAAGAGTATTATTAGTGCAGTTATCTAATTAGTCTTAATTCTGAAATAATATTTTAGCTTTTTTGTTTGAAAGCAAACGTTCATTACACGACTTGTCTTCTCAAGTGCAGTACTCTAAAAGTAACGTAATTGGATTAATTTATATCATGATAAAGTCTTTATTACCCATAAACTGTAAAATAATATTTACAATTTAATGATGTTTATACTTTCGCATAACATTTCATTTTATATACATTCATTTATTACAGGATCTAGAGAGCATTATATTTTTGCGAATTTACATCAAAATAGCGGACACTAACGGATAAGAATGGCGTCGACGACTGGAAGTTGTACCGTGAAAATCTTAATTCCGTAAATAAATAAGCTACTTCGCAAGCTGCTTATTCTGCTTATTCTTAAAGTTAAAGCGCACGGTCAACGCGGAAAATCAAAGGAAATTCAATTATATATAATGCTCGTAAATCAGCGACGAATCTAATTATTTTCATTTTATAATAACGTAGTTTCGTAAATTAAAATAGAATGTATAAGGGTCTTGTATTTGCAATTGTAAAAATTATTTGTTCACGATCCACATTTTCACTACCTTAGTAGGTACGAATAAATCCGATTTAGCAATTGTGTGATAAGATGTTCATGTTTGAACATTTAATTTCCGTTTTATATAAGCACTTTATTACATTCATCTTTTTAAACATTTAATTTGGAATATTAATAACAATAGTACCTTTCGTAATTTTTCGAATAAAAAAAAATGAAATAAAACACCCAAACAACTTTTTGACGATGTACACTATGTGATATCTTTCAAATAACTTTTACAAAGTTTGAAGTGAGAGTTTAACTTTGAAGCCCCGTGCATTTGGAAACGAGCATGTACATATATATATGTGTATACTGGAATCTGCATACACACAGTTCTCATATTACCATTTGAAGATAGAATAAATATGTATGTATATGTGCGAATTAGTAGAGTGACTCGTAACATTAATAAAATGTGCATTTTTTCTTTTGTGTGTTTTTAGGTTTGTGGGATCGTTGATATTTAATAATCTTCAACGTTTCGGCTATTTTTTGTGAAATGTACAATACTATAGTATAATAAATTATTCATAAAATACTGATGAAATAATAAAACAATTTCTGCAGGTACAAAAAGAGAATATATGAATATACGTAAAAGAATACGAATGTACGTAAAATAAAAATATGAAATAAAAAATGATCGTACAACTACACGTTGGGTGCAACTACACGTTGATGCGAGCGTAGAGACTTTTTCAACCTTTTGAAACGATGTAAAATGTCACTTGAAAATGAAAAAATGAAAAAATACTATTTTAATACGTAAATTTTATATAACAATATTACATTGCACTTATTAGATTTATATTTCTAATTAAAAATTTTTAAATATTTCCAATTAATAATACTAATTATGATTTATTCTTCAATTTCGATCAACTTTGATATGGTATTTTTTGATTGAACAAGTACATGTTTTTAACACGTTACAAGTAAATAGTTGCATAAAAACGTAATCTTTCCTATTAACAAAGCTTTCTGACTTGTGCCATTTCCAGAGAATAGGGCTCAAATATATACAATCGATATCAGGGACGACTACAAAAAAAAGCAGGAGTGGACGTTAATTTCACCTTCCAGAGGGTTGGAAGATTCAAATTTTTTCCTTTTTTTTCGTTCTTCAGCTCTCTGGCGAGAAGAAATGAACGTTTCTGCCTTGCTTGCTAAAACTGAAACGTGGACCTCACATCAATTTATGCAGATGGAAATTCGACATTATCATGTCTATACGATATTATTCTACAATTATAGATATTACTGGAAAAAAGAAACACACATTTTTTATGAATGGATGTATATTTATAAATATTTATATATGTGTGTGTGTGTGTGTGTACAAAATAGAAGGAAAAAAAAACATTGAAATTAATGTAATGAAATTTGTGAAACTACACGGGTTAGTAACCTTCCGTGAAGTCATATATCAATTTTCCTATTATTTGTTCTCTCCCCATGGAAATCGTGAAATGAAAATAAAGTCTTTTCATACAACGATAAACCAAGCTTGAACGATCGATGAAGCACGGGAAATATGTGTCGGCAAGATGCTGGAAAGACTTACGTGACCGTTTATGAAATACATATCGCGAAAATCTGTACAACTGATATGTCGCTATAGGGTGCAAATACATATATAGATATTCTAGAAGAGGCAGCCAAAGCCAATAACTTGACTTGACTCTTGTCCATACAGCAGGATGATAAAAAATCCTCGTCCTATTGACCCCGGTCCACCGACCGTTAACAACTCTTTTAGTAATTTTTGTACTTTGTATACCGTGTATTATATGACATTCCATTAACTTCGTAATAATAATGTTATACGTCAGATTCGCTGATGTGATATTTAATGATATGATATTGACAAATTAATGTATTCGTGTATTACGGTCGGGGCGCATTAAGGCATAAATTGGAAAATGGTAACATATAATGGCGAGCACATCAAATATCGAGGCATATTATCGAATGATTTATTTTTTAAGTAATTTAATACTGGCTAATAATGGATTGTGTAATATCAATTTAAGCAGTACATTCATCGATTACTTACGAAGTAGGAACACGCAACATTTTGAATACTAATCTGTCAATAATTTTCCACTGTTAATTATTTACCGAAAATAATTAAATTAATAAAGTAACGTAAATATTCGCTGATGGTAAATGTTTATATTTATAGATTATATACATGCAGAAAATGTAAACACATATATATATATATATATATATATATATATATAGGTAAGGGTATTTCCAACCCCTGAGGTACCGCAATTTCGCGCGCATACATTTTTATGTAATTCCAGTATTGACTCTTTTGATAAGTCCAATATGTAACAAATTATAAATCAAAACGTAGATGGAAACTTGAACTGGTCAATCTCAACAGCAGAATTTGCCATGAACGCCGGGATGTATACACGTATGAGAGCTGCAGTGAAATGCCCGTCACACGCAATTCGATTGGCCAACTTAAATTGCGTGCCATTCAAAATTCTCTTCGTCAATCTTGAATTGAATTTTGTTTGGCGTTCAATGAAGATTTGGCATGTGAGCGGTAGTGAAATCTGAAGCCTATTAACTTTTTCCATTTCTCGCGAATTCTATAAATCCGTTCATCTTGTTAAATCCCAGTGGGTCATTGTAATTTAGTTTAAGCTTCTAAACAATAACTGCCCTCTTCAGATTATTAGAATATGTTTCGAAGAATGCAAAAAAAGACTTTCAACTTGTATATCTTTCTGAATTTACCGATAAAATTATAATTATAATGATATAGTTATAAAATCTTCATCTATAATATACTCTAATTCAAAATTTACTATTATATTAATATACGCAATATCTCAATATATAATAATTGAATTGTGCGTTCACCTTTTCGTTTGACAGCAAAAAGTTCTTCCGGAGCAAACTTATGGTTCCGGCACAATTATATACCAATGAAAATATTGATAATTCGTAAATGGCTTCGTTGAATTACTCGTGCCGTCCATAACATTATTACTTCTATTAATTAATCAAAGTCGTAAACAACGTTCTTTTGCATAATTAATTGAACGGTATTTAATTATAACACAATATTCTGCTGCTTTTCATTCCAAAGTTTCGAATGACAGTGAAGAATAGAAGAACAAATTCGTAACCCGAGGAATAATTGTTACTTTAACAAACCCTATAAGAACTACTGCTCGTGATAAGTAAGCGCAGAAGTATTTAAAAGTCAAATTACTAAGTATAATAGGAGACATTTTCCTTTATTTGATAATACCGACTTATAATCGATAAAATGTGCTGATTTTTTTTGTCTTCTAATTGTAGTGTCGAGGAGATACAATAAATAAAACTTTATATTTTATTATCTTAGTACTATAAAGTGTACGTAAATTTATCAGAAATTACTTTATTTCTACCAAATTACGTCTAAGCAGCAAATTAGAATTTAAAAAAACAATTATATTTATTAAAATATAGAAGTGAATTTTTAAGACTTCTAGAACAAGATTGAATTTAAGAATGAAATCAAGTTTGCTTTATATTCAAAGAGCAAGATTAAACTTATATATATTTATACTTACACCTGATAAGTGCGAGAAAAAAGTTTTCTTGATATTATTAGATATATTAGAACCTGACGTCACGTTTTATTTTTCATGTATACATAAATAGGGAGAATAATGGACTTCATTAAACTCCAATACATGATCAACAATCGAATGAACGCATATACTTATGTAGCGAATATATATATATAAAGATTTTATATAAGTTTTGATTATATAAAATCCTTCGCAGTCCATAACGTACGTACAGGCAAAAAAACGTTGACTTTTCCGTCGTAAAACATACGAAGAAATTTGGGTCGCCAGTATAAATCCACCATTGTGGTCACAGATTTGGATTCAGCGACGTGAAAGGCATAAAATGTCAGTGCGTCATATTTTTATTCAGTTTTGTTAGAACATTCTTGGCATTATAATGTTATTTTTGATCATTTTAAAGGACTAGAATCTTTATTTGCATTATTATTGGGTGAAACTTTTCGTAAAAATGAAAATAATGTGTACCTATATATCATTAAAACACTGAGATATACATTTAATATAAAACTATTTTTTCTTTTCGTGCATGTATTGGTAAAAAAGAATATTGTATTTTTTGAGATTTGAATAAAAAAACATGCGATACGAGAGGTTCTCAAATTTGAATTTGAATGGTACGAATAGAGCACAATCATATAACTGAAAGAGATTGTATTTATTGTAATAATAAATCGCACCGATTCCAAAACGATGCAAGCTTGCCATGATTTATAAGCCAATAATATTTCAGAAACATCGGGCTAGTTTTGAGGGATTTATTGCCTCTCCAGGGGGATAGCACGATATTACTCGAAAAATATGAGATTCCAGAACACTTGCACGTAAAATGAAAACATGCTAAATAATCACATCAGTGTATCTATTAAAAATACAAGTCGATAATTTAAAATTTCTAACATATAACAGGATTAAATTATTATGCTTATGAGTACGTAATAACATTGCCTGAAAAAATTATTGCAGTTTGTTAAATAGAGCAATTATATCTCATCATTGCATATTAAATCCCTGACAGGATTGCTTTAAGGCAACGAGATAACGTGTAAAACCATGAATCAATCGAAGTACAGTATTTCGATATTCTAATATGCATGAAGAAGATACATTGTAATCATCAAGTTTTAACTTAATATATACACATGTTACTGGAAAGAATTATTTCATTATTATAAATCACATAATATTATCTCAATTTCCAATAATATTATTTTTTATCAGGATATATTTTGAATTTTACATATTTTCAAAACACAATAGAGAATAAGTTATTTCATGAAAGTTTGTTGTATTTTTTATTATCTACATAAGCAGTGAAAAGGTTCCAAAAATCTGCACGCAATATATATGCAATAGTATCTAAATAATGTAGGTATACATTATCACACTTCGTTTGTTTTCGGATTTTTCAAATGCTCACCTTTAACTCGATTGAGCATTGACATTTTAAAGAATGTCGCTAAATATCGAATTCCGATATTTTCTGAATGTTTTAAAGATTCGGCAATAACAATATGCATATATCGACTTGGAAGCCGTATTATTGTTTTATGATTTCGGTCTATATATATATATATACTTGGTTGGATAAAAGTATTCAATTTGGTCGTTTAAACAAAAAAAAAAAGAACCATATTTTTTTTCAAAAAATGTCCACATTTCTCCCTATGGTAAAAATCGAGGAGTGCCTTAAGATTTTCTTGTCTAAATTCACGCCTTAAATGGCATTTAAGCTTTCAATAGCGGTAACAAATACGTCAATTTCAACAATTGACGCGAGTACTTCATTTTTACCAGCTTTATTTGGTGTTATATTCAGGCATCTGACACGCAGAATATTTCTGAACGTCCGTTCAGAGTTTTGCGGCCAATATAAAGGCCCCTTTCGCAAATTTATCACCTGAAAAATAATATGAATTAAGATAAAGTATATAAAATCTGTAGTATGCTTTTCTAATGTAAGATAAAAATTGCTATATATTTAAACGTTTATGATTTCAAAGTATTATTTATTAGTTAAGGGCGTGTGGGCATATATATATATATATATATCACTATAGTGATTCGTTTTATATTCATGCGTAAAGAAATTGCGAATAATTTGCCCTTTATTATGTACATTTCTTAGATTAAATCTCACGTTTGCGAAGCGTGATTATATGCATATCAAGCGAGTCACATAGGAGAGAATTTCAAGAATTTTTGCATTATGAAAGTAATCATTTCACTTTACGTTTATAAAGAACCATTATAATGTTTCCAAGTTAACAAAATTATCCTTACTCGTATAGTCCATTTTAAATTATTTGTTTTTATTTTGGTTTGTTTAGAATAAGTTTTTAGAATAATATTTTATAATATAATAAAATTTAGAATAATATTTCGGAAAAACATCAGGAACTATACGAACGAATAGTTTCAATGACGCAGAGGTAAACACGTAATTTCTTGTCAGACGTCAATTCTGAATTATTATTATCGTACGTGTTCTCTACAATGCAGATCCGCCATTCGAAGTGTAAATTATCGTCTATATTGATTTCAACAAGTACGTTCTTACAAGTTTAAGAAAGCCGCAAACTGGCAGGTTAGAAATGTTCAATTTCACGAGAACACATACGTTGAAAAATTTGCAAAAAATAGTAAAAAAAGTTAAGTTAAAATCTCTCTTGTAAATAAATATATACATTTTTTAGCTGCTGGAACTTGTAGGAATCACTCGATATTTTAGCATATATGCATGGCGATGGTTTTGTACTCTTCAATTTATTTAAATGTGAAATAGAATAAGAATGATATTTGCAGTTTTATTCACGAGAGAATACTGCCATTTCCGATTGGCATGACATTTAAACAGGGATTAAATTCAAAACATATATAACAAATATATATTTATAAATGATTTTATTTTTTCCAAGATATTTTTGATGTTGTAGCTGATTTATTTTTTCCAATATTTATTTATTTATTTATCGTATTTTTATTTCATAAATGATAACGCATAAACACAGTGTAATTATCCGTCATGGAGGCGTCACGAAATGAGAAATGTCCGAAACATTCGGATGGAGAGCTGTTGTGATATTGAATTCGAGACAAGTGACCGCTATATCAGAACGCATTACTGAAATAATATAAATTTAGACTTTTCAATTTTGATTTTAAATGAAGTTAATATCCATTACAAAATTCACATGATAATTTTGAAATTTGTTAGGAGAGCGTGAAATTAATAAAATGATTTTCATATAGATTTATTGGAACTTTAAAAAATCCAGTTGGTTTTAAAATGTGATCTTCTATGTCCTATATTTATTTTCAACCTAGATGTTTAAATATATTTTTTTTTTCATATATTTTATAGCTGTTACCGCTGTTAACGTGTCAACGGTTACTATAGTGAAATTGTTAAGAGTAAAACCAGTGCGTTTAAGTAGCATATGCGAAATAAATAACCGAAAATATGTACAAAGTGTACATAATAAATACACAAAAATTAACTACATGACGAGTGGGATAAAATCAAGTTAAAGATCAGTTTAACTGTATATAAAGAAAAAAAAAAAATAAAATAGAAAAATAAACAATTTATTGTTGAGAGTTTCCAAATTTTAACTAAAGTTTAGTTGTCCAGTAGGAACTTATCATTTAGTGATTTAGTCGCCTACTAAATATAATTGTAATAACTAAATATTAGTCAGTTCAACTAAATGTAGGAATAAAAATGACTGAATATTTAGTTCCCATTGGTCGACTAAACTTTGGTTAGAATTACAAAAAAAAAAAAAAATAAATAATTCTTACTATATATCAAATGCTTATATTTTTTTCATATGTGCATATTTCGGTTTGTTTTTCTTTTCATTGAATCTCTCATCATAAAATGTAGTTTAGTACAAAAATGAAGAACATGAAGAACAATTGCCATACAAAATTGTGGACATAAAATTCCTCAGAATTTTATTCCAACTGTTCATATTATACAAAGTCTAACAACCGATTGACCATATTCCATGGAATGATTTTTTGTTGTTGCAAAATTTCAAGAAAAAAAGTCCTGTAAGACAATTGGATCTGATGACTAGTTTATTTAGACTGATTTATTTTTAGATGGCCCTTGCGAACTGCGCAAGTACACTTGCGTGAGGGGACAATGGTTAAATCAATGGCATACCAAATAGTCGAGGATGATGACCCCTCATCCCAGTACATTTAAATAGACCGGAAAGGTCAACTAAACATAACTCACAATCGGCTCAAATTTTGGTACGGGACTTGTATATATACTGAAAATTGCGGGAAGAATCACCCCTCGGAATATTGTTAATGATTTGCTGGACACTATATGTATATCAGAATTGTAGTTTTATTATGTACGTATTAATAATATCATTTTATAATATAAAATATTATTTTTGAAGAATACCGCTCGAACAATCAATATTTTTATACTCTTATTCATGGATAGGACGAATAGGAAAGAATTCGTAACGATATAATTCAATTCAATTTCTGACTGTTTTCATTTATTGTCATATTGGCTATAGGAAGTTGTAATGAATAAGTAATAATCATATAATGACAATACATTTACTTTTGACATTTTAAATATTCTTGTTCTGAACCAAATGAGTTCCAAGTTTTTATTATCAGTTATAATATATCTTCTTCCTTCCACTCTCCAGTTAATATACATGTAATATATATATATATATATATATTACATATATATATATATATACAGTGCAAAATTTTTAAGTGTTTTAAAGACTTTGATGTTCCTAAATTATATATCGGATTCGGGAACTTAAATGATATCAGTAATTGGAATAAATTGGCCATTTCGCACATGAAAATTCATCTATTTTGTTTAGACTCGTGTATTGTATATCATACGGTTTGCAATTGAAAAGCAGATCCTTAAGGGGGGTCTAAAGTAGAACAGTTACCGACCTAATCTCCAAATACGAAAAATGTAAATTATAAATGATTGAAACGTTTTTTCAAAATTTGAGCTTTGGAAGGGTGATTTTACATGACATATATAGTTCCTCAACAAAATTTCAGTAAAAGTAATGAAAATTTCAGTGAACATTTTTGGAAACAAATTATTTTTCCATACCTGCCTTAAAAATAATTTGTTTCCAAAAGTTCTCATTTAATTTTGAATGA
>JAPYZR010005170.1:0-18662 GCA_030522945.1 Trichopria nigra
AAATTTTGAAAAAACGTTTCAATCATTTACAATTTTCATTTTTCGTATTTTGAGGTTACGTCGGTAACTGTTCTACTTTAGAACCACCTTAAGGTGGTTTTAAAGTATAGCAGTTATCGACCTAACCTCAAAACAGGGAAAAAGAATAAAAGAGAACTGAAACGTTTTTTAAAAATTCGGGCTTTGGAAGGGTGATTCTACAGATCGTATATACAATCTCCAAAAAACTACCAGTGACATTGATTTGAATTTAAAGGAGGATTATCCGAAATAAATTATTTTCTCTAACCAAAAACAAAAATAATTCATTTCGGATAATTCTCGTTTAATTTTGAACCGATTTCATCGATATTTTTTAAGGGTTATATATGTTATGTAGAATCACCCTTCCAAAGCCCAAATTTTGAAAAAACGTTTCAATCAATTTTTATTTAAACTTTTATTGTTGAAAAACTCGGTCGGTAACTGTTCTACTTTAGAACCCTCTTAACGCATATTTTGGGCAATCAATATATTGTATATTAATATACTGAGAAATATATAAGAATTAAATTTACAAAAATTATAGTGCTTATGTAAATAGTAAATATAATAACAGTACATGTCTCAAACATGTATATATTATCATGTCGTATTCATTCGTTATGTGGCGCATCGTTAACATTGATGGATTTACGATACACGCTTGAATAAAATACATATACGTATAGTAGTTCACATGATCTAGTTCTGTTTGTTCTCACTGATTCCTGGCTCACGCGGATATTGAGTGTGGCGCCCGTCAAGTTTTTTCATGGAATAAGATGCTCTTCTCAAGCTTGCGTCTTTAGCCGGCAAAAGTCAATAACCTCTGCTCGATTCACAAAAATTTTTCGATATTTCGCTCGTCATGTTACATTGAATTTAACAGAGATCATGTATAGCAGAGACCATGGAAGACTATTTGTTAAGAAGAATTTCACATAGAAATAATGTTCTTATCATTTATCGAACGAAATTGAAATTGATGACTATAACAAAACCACGACGGCAATATCGTTCGTAGGCACGTCGATATGTATATATATTGTTGAAAAAGCATCCTAAAATAGACTTGGACTTGAAAATATATCCAGTTTCCATTTAATTTGTATCATTTATAGGTTAGGAATTGACGTTATCGGCCGAGCCGCTTCCTACTCAACGTGACATTTCCAAACAGATACCGAAGAAGAGTAAAGATCACATTAAAGAATCTTAAGATATATAACTGATACGTTTTACTTATATTACACAGATAGCAAAACGGCACGTAATTTAGCAATTTCCCGACAACATACCGGCAAATTAACGAAAATATGCCGATTTCGACAAGTTGCCGGAGTGTTGTCGCCAAATCGCCAAACTTGAATAATCCCTATGAAAGTCGATAATATATGATATATGATTCGTGCGTTAAAAAATTGATGTTCCCAAGATTAAGAACTAAGCACGTATAGAATAAAAGAAGTAGAATGATAGAAATAAAGATGCATACCCGCATATAGTCACTGGGAAAGACGATGTTCATCCAATATGGAAGTCTGCTTTGCACTGATTGGTCGTCATCCAATTGACCATCAGTATTTGGACAATATATATTTTTATTTATCAGCTATCTAAATTTCTTGGGGTGAAATTTCACTCCATAAAGAGTGATAATTGAGCTATTCTTGTAAAGGAGTTAATTTTCACCATTCAAGAGTATAGCGCCGTCGTCTCATTCATGTCCTCTGGTATGTCGACATGTGCTGAAATTGAAATATTATTTATCGTTTTAATATTATGTAAGACAATTTTATCGACTCTTACATTTTCATTATTACTGTCACTAATCAAAGAGTACGTTTACAGTGCAAGTAAACTAAATGAGAATATCTACTCACACATATATCACGAAATATTACAGTAATATTAGAGTAATATCACAATAATATTGGAATATGCTGTAATATTACAGAAATGTTGTAATGTCACCGTAAAATTAGGTTAATATTACGCCGCAACATATATCACACGGTAATGTTATAGTAAGATTACGAATTCATTATGTTGCAACACATGACACCGTACTATTACTGTAACATTACGCCGTAATATTACGGTGTCATTACGTTGCAATATACTACAGTTATATACAATACATTACGGTGACATTGATTTGTAATATTACGGTGACATTACGACGTAATATTACAGCAATATTGCGGTTCTATTATGAGACAATATATATATGACACCGTAATGTTACCGCAACATTACGGTTCTATATCATACGTCACTATAATATTATCTTGACATTGTTTTGTAATATTACGGTGACATTACACGTCGTAGTATTACGGCGTCCTTACGAGGTTATCATATATATCACGGTAAAGTAGCACTATTAATGTAGCAATATTTTTCACAACAGTATTTGTAAGAAGAAATGTTACATGTTTTCGAAGTATAATGTTTTATACAAACCTAACAGAACATTTATTAACAAAAGGCTTATATGTTTTTATTTTTCAATTTTCGTCAGATTTCGCAATCTTTCAATTAATGTATCAGTTCGATGCTGTACGAGGGATTTATTTGTGCAGACATTTTGTATTATAACGACATTACCACATTATCTTACGGAGATATTGCTGTAGCATTACTGTAATATTGCAGTAATATTATTGTAATGAATTATCTCGGACATTTCATATTACGCAGTGACATTACTGTAATATAACTGTAATATTTTACTGTAATATTACAGTTATATTGTGATGTTGCTGTAATATTACTGTAATATTACGTAAGTTTTAGCGACATTGTGGATATTTCACAGTAATATTAATATTACAAAAATATTAGTCCAATTAATTTCTTCAGAAACTTTATATTACAGAAACCTTACCGTTACAGAAATACATTATTGTAACATTACTGTAATATTTCGGAAATAGTGGGCTAATTTTTAAAGTATATTCATCGATAGCAAGTCTATATTATATATATGTGTGTGGTATATACTTACACTTCACTTATGCGTATGTGAATTCAAACGTGAGACAAATTAATGATTAAAAATCTATTGCATCGACAGATGGCCATGTTTATGATTAATTCGACACAACAGAACAAGTTCGAAACAACGGCAAGATTTATCAAAAAGTTTATATAGTGTCGAACGACTCGCTATCAATAACACCAGGAACTTTTGTATATACAGTAATGGCACACCATTAAAGATTTGCTCTTGTGCGTAAGTCATATCTAATTCTTTCGTTCGGATAATATAAGCATAAATGCGATTTAAGTCTGAACAGGAAAGATATACGAAATGAGTGAACGCGGAATAATATAGGAATAATAGTATATAATATTTCCGTTTATTCGAGTAAAAAATTAATCGAATAATTCAGGTATACGATATAGGTTTCTGGAAAACAATGCGAATGGAGGTAATTGTTCGGTGAATGTAAAGCTGATTCGGTGAATGTACCGAAAGACACGTAAAATAATGAGGAACGTAAAGTGGATAATATATATAGCTTTCCTTGGGGAGGGGTTGCAAAATATTTTCCGAGCAGTCCGACGACGCCTAGACCACGAGCAATATGTCTGTTGAACAAGTTCATGTGCGTTTTTAATTTAAAACAATTAAACACTCCATTCGCAAATTCATTCATTTTTATTCCATCATTTAATATGTAACGAAAAACAATCGTTTAATCGAGGCAATCTTGTATACGAGTTATATGTAAACTCTTACAAAGATCTAATGCTATACTGATCACTGTCAAAAAACTATTACCAGCCAATTAATAAAATATATATTCAATTTCTATTCGCTTTTAACGATTTCAGGCTCAAGCGGATGTCGAGCAAAGTGCCCAGCAAGTTTTTTCGCGAAATAAGATTGTCTTGTCGTTCTTAGGCCTGTGGCCGCTAAAGAGGAGCAACCTCAGATTTACGATAAATTTTGGTTATTTCTCCTACATCATGTTCACGGAGTATTTAGACTTATTGCTGAATATCGACAATTTTGAACACGTTATATTGAATCTAACCGAGAATTTGGCATTCTCGCAAATTTTACTTAGAATGCTGATGTTGCGCGTTTACAACCGCGAACTCGGCGGTGTCCTGGCAGAGGCCATGAAAGACTTTGACAAGAAAAATTACACGGAGGAAGAGAAGAAAGCGATTATTGCTTATCACGGGAAATCGAGATTGCTGATGAAACTTTTAATGAGTAACACGGCCCTGACGGCAACGTCGTTTTACGTGAAACCTATACTCGGCCAAATGGGCTCCAGTAAGTCCGTACGATACAATCGATACAGTTTTAAATAGTATATATTTCGTACCTAGGGCGCCAAGTAGCACTTTGTTCAACTTTTACTTTATTTCAAAGTATTCAATCGAGCGTGTATATCAATTATGTCTGAATAGATTATAAAAATTCTTTATAAAAATGTATTTTGAAAACATTCGTGTCTCCTCTTTCGTCAGTCTTTGGGGCTCGTGTATCGGAAAAAAATGCGACATTCGCATTATTGCTGCCTTACCGATTTCACAATTTCTACGAAGTCAACGATATGTCAACGTACCTTTGGACTTATGGATCCCAGCTGCCGTTCGTGCTCGTTAGCGGTATCGGATATACCGCGGCAGATTGTTTAATGATTACACTGGTTTATCACGTGTCGGGACAACTTTCCGTATTAGCCAAACGCATTGTAAACATTTCGAGCGATTCTGAAAATTGCCGCCATGAACTTCGAGCACTCGTTAAAGACCATACTAGACTCTTGAGGTAATCAAACGATGAGTACTTTTAGATTTATTCTGTATTATATATGTATTTAGATTGATTACATTATACAATGGTCGTAAAAAGTGCTGTTTACAAACAAGTAATATATTCTCACCTTTTTAGAATGAGCAAGACCGTGGAAAAAGCCTTCAGCATCACCCTATTGGGCCAAGTTTTGGGCGCGACAGCGCTAGTCTGCATTCTCGGCTATCAAATTTTAGTAGTAAGTACTTTGCGCACTTGGATTTGTTCCTTAGATATGTTCCAATATGCAACAGCCCTGAAACATATATAGCGACCCTCACCATTATTGTGTAATTTCGGAAGCTATAACGAACCGCATTAACAGAGCCTCGCAATTGGCGAAAATGCTGTTCTCATCTCCTTCTTCGCGTTCATCTTTTTGATACTTTTGGTATTGTATACCCATTGTACGGCCAGCGAGAGTCTAATAACAGAGGTAATTACATCACATACGAGACTATTGTCCTATACTGGAAGACCAACGTGTAATGGCCAATTGCAGCTGATGTTATACGGTTTCACGTGTCTATTATTTGTTTAACATTTGTATGGTAAAACATCAAGAAATGTCAATCACATTACAATCGCTGAAGGTCTTCCAGTTTGATCGCGAACATTTTAAGAAAGATAAGTGCATTGACGTTAAGATATATCGAATATTTCACAGAGCACTAATGTGTGCGAAGCATTCTACGGATGTAATTGGTACGATATGTCGAAGGAAAATGCTGCAATCGTCTTGATCTGCATGGCAAGGTCTCAGAAACCTCTGCATTTGTCTGCCGGGAAATTTATTGCAGTTTGTCTGAGCACCATCACGAGCGTGAGTTAGACCGACGCATTTATACGTGCAAGCTTATTTATTATTATCAATTCATTTGTTAATTGTTAATTTCGTTGTTAATTTCGTTAATTTCTATTCTATATTATTGGCAGGTGCTAAGGACGGCTATGGGCTACCTCTCTGTCTTAAGGTCTCTCATGTAAGATGCTGATAATAAAACGAAACAGATATCGCGCAGAGATTTGGTACGATTCGAGATGACGTATTACTGTTGAAGATGACTTCCTAATGATAGTTATATGAATAAGATGGTATACATGTATTTATGTATTTTGGTACATGTGATTTATGTATGACGCAATGCCATACGAATATGCAGAAAGCTGCAAAAAGTCAAAAGGGTGTTTTTTGACAAGTTTTCCACAAATTGATTAGTTCGGCATTTGTAGCGTAGAGCTCTGCTCTTATCATTTCTTATGAAAAAGATGACCTTATTAAATAAAATGTTGACCTACGTAATGATTATTCAATATTTTTTTAAAAAACGTATGAAACTGATATATTTATGTGTTTTTTTTAAAGCAATACGAAGTAATAATTTTAAAATTCAAAATGGCAACCAAATATGGCGGACGACTTCTAAATAAACTCGATTATAGTTTTGCAAAAAATATGCGAAATGGCAGACTACTTATGTATATATATTTTTTTTGGTCGCTGGTCTGAGGTTAAGATGAAAATTTTTTTAAAATGGCGGCTGTTTGGTTTGTTTACCATGACAGATTACTCATTAACATGGATGTTGACATAATATATTACAAAAGAAAAAATAAAGAAAAAAAAATATCAAACAAAAGTAAACGAAAAATAACCTAGAATGAAAAAAAAATAAAAAACAAAACAAAAAAAATAACAGAAAGAAATGAAAAAAAAACGAAATGGTCTTTCCTTTCTATGAAGATGTAATGGAACGCTCAAAAATGTGAGAAAAGAATGGAAAAATTAGCTGACTTTTGCGCGGTATGCGAGTGACTTTTTTTTTTTTTTTTTTTGTTTACAAATTAAATTTTGTTTTTTAGTTTTCATGATTTTTTTTGTAATTTTTGTAATTTTTTTTTTTTAATTCGCCAAAAGAATTATACAAATAGTTTCTTCTAACTTCTTTTCACGTGCCTTGAGTATCTCTTTTTTACGCTGTGGTGTATGTGCTAATTTGGCACAAGCTACAGATACCATTTCCAAATCTAAAATTATGTGATATATATATATATATACTCAGTTCCAAATGGATATAATTGTCAAGGTGCATCCGCCATATTTCAGCCGCCATTTGGAATTTCTTAATTGTGACTTCAAATTCGCCATCAGTGTCCTAAAAAAAAACCCTGAACCCTTGGACGTCCATCGCACTTAACTCGTCATTTTGAATTTTGAAACTGTAACAGAATCATGATCAAAAGGAAAAATGTTACGTATGAAATCTTTATTTCTGAGGACTTGCCAAAAGGACAACATTCATAAGTGCGGCATTTTATAAATTTTCTCAATTAAAGCCCGCACTAGTAATCCGCCATTTTGAATGTTATAATTACGCCACTTGGACTTTAGAGTACAAAGTTATTATTATATATTTGATGAAAAAATAGGGGGTCAATTTTTTTTTGCCAGATTGACCAAATTCAATACTTTGATCCACTTTTATTATCATTATTTGTCATTTTTTTAAATTAATAATTAATTTTCATGATTTTTATTTGTTTCGATTAACCATCATCCTTTTATTTTTATTTTTTTTATATCGTCTAATTAAATCCCAGCCAACAATCACAGAAGTTATGTCACAATTATGTAACAGTTACATTAAAATGTCGCCTCAAAATTGCTATGTAACTATTACGTCACAATCACTGTTATGTAATAATGTAACTGTTACATAACTGTGACATAACTTCTGTGATTGTTTGCTGGGATACTCTTGATGTTCAGAATTCGATCTGATCGATGAAAAATTATTCGAACATTGTTTCGATAAAATTAATAAATTTCGTCTTTATTTTCAAATTTAATTATAAAATTTTCTAAAAATAATTACATTTGTTGTATATGCATGTGTGTGTGTGTATGTGTGTGTGTATGTGGGTAAAATGTGCGAGCGTTAACAATGCTTGCTATTATACTACATTTCACATTTTTATGAGAAACAAAATTCTATTCGAACATATATATATATATGTTCGAATATATATATGCTTCACAAAATTCCCAGACAGTTTTCAATCGATTTCTTTCAAGTTAATGAAGGTGACTAACAATGATAATAATAATAATAATAATCATAGTTCAAAAAGAATTAAAAATTAACTTTTCCCGACTGATTTTCGTGAGTACATATGAAAAAAGATTGGCGAAAATCAAATTAAAACTGAAATTGATAATATACCTAATGCAAAGAAATGTTATCATAATACTTTGTTGATATTGACAGGATGACAGTCAGGTTGACAAATCAGAAATAACTCTTTTACATTTCATCAGCGTTGTCGAAATTCCTTTTCGGAATTTATTATATGGTCACAAATTTTAGAAATACCGAAAACAAAAGCAATCCGTTGACAAATCCACAAAAACTGAATTTGCTTTCAATACTATATACAATTCCAGATAAAATTCAATATACTTCGTCCCACCTACGTTTCGGGTCGAAATAGTATTAATCGAACGATTTAAATGATGCACAAAAACATTTCAAACGTACGTTGGTATACGCGTAACAATTATAAATGCAATTATATATAAAAAAAAAGCCTATATATTCTGTTTGTTCTTGTAATACAATTATATGATCATGTCGAAAAAACGGTAGGTATAAGAAGCGCGGTCTTGGGAAACGGCCATTTTCTTCTGTTCCAACAAAAAAAAAAAAATAATCGCTTTTAATTAAAAATGAATCCAATAATTATACAACTATGATTAAGTTTTACAGAAAGTACGGCTGTATTAAGATAATTGTTCGATGAATGTAAAGCTGTCGGAAGGAGCACAAAATATAATATAACGTTTAATGTAGCTAGCAATGAACTTTTCCTTGGAGGTCGCGAAAGATTTTCTGACTAGTCTGACGATAGCTGCCTCACAATGTTAATCGAAGAAATTAACGTAAGTTTAATATATATAATACAGTGACTAGTTTTAAAAATAAACATCCTATAGTGTTTCCCATATGTGAATTTTGAAATGGGATTTCTATTACAATAAAACATGTTACTTTCTTGTTTAAAAGTGTCTAAAAAATATCGCAGAATTTTGTTCATTCCAAAAAAAACAACATTTTTGTATATATGGGATTTCACGTAAAATCCCCACATATGGGAACCCATATGGAAATTTTCAGTAGTGATGATTCAAAACAAAACCGAAAACTACTATTCGAGTTCCGAAATGACCCACAATTGGATTTAATCACTGAGAATATAGGGGATTTTCACTCAATTCGGTGTCATTCCAGACCACGAACGTGATATTTTTCGATAAGAATACCTCCAGGATCATTTTAATTATTTTATTTTTTATTTCAGGCTCAGGCAGATATCAAGCGCAGCGTCGATCTAGTATTCTCATGGAATAAGATCCTCTTATCGTGTTTGGGCCTCTGGCCAGCGAAAGCCAGTGACTTGCGATTCGCGATAAATTTCGGCTATTTCGTCTATCAAATGATCTTGGAATATTTAGACCTGTTTCTGTTTATCGACAATTTGGATAACGTCATTATGAATTTAACCGAAAACATGGCTTTCTCGCAGATTTTCATTAGAATGTTGATGTTGCGCATTTACAATCGCGAACTCGGAGGTGTCATAACAGAAGCGATGAAAGACGTCCACATGAAGCATTACACGGGCGAAGAGAAGAAGACATTTGTCGCTTATTATGAGAAATCCAGCTTGTTTATGAAGCTTTTAATGAGTAACACGGCACTGACAGCGACATCATTCTATATGAAACCCATACTTGGCCAAATGGGCACTAGTAAGTCGATTGTATCGTTTTTCTTTTATCACAAAAATAAAAGTAAACTTGTAAGACGTATATTCCTATCCCTATTATATAGATTAGCACTAGATGTAAACAAATAATGAATATAAGTCATTCTTGATCACAGCGTGACGACATCCCCCTAAAAAATGCAAAAATCAATTTCTAAACATTTCATTGAGTATACATATTTGTAACTATTATCTAACATCAGTTTTTGGATCTGCTGGATCGGAGCAAAACGCGACATTCGTATTTCTATTGCCGTACCGATTTTACACTTTTTACGAAATCAAGGACATGTCGACATACCTGTGGACTTATGGATCGCAAATGCCATTCGTATTTGTCAGCGGCTTCGGGCAAAGTGCAGCGGATTGTTTAATGATCACATTGGTATATCACGTGTCTGGCCAACTTTCCGTTTTGGCAAAACGTATCGCCAACATATCATCAGATCCAGAAAAATGTAGCCGCGAACTTCGAACAGTCGTCAAAGATCACACCAGACTCTTGAGGTGAATGACAATACCGAAATGCTGAAATTTTATTACCGTATTGAACAAAAAAAAACTATGATTAAACTATACCTTAATTCTAGAATGGGCATGACGATAGAAAAGGCCTTCAGCGTCACTCTCTTGGGCCACCTTCTTGGTGCGACGTCACTGGTCTGCATTCTCGGCTATCAAATTTTAATAGTAAGTACTTTCCGCCATTAGGAACATTTAGAATTTTTCAATATGAAACAGTCTTGAAAAATAGCAATCGACGCGAAAATTCTGCGAAACATGTAATTTCGGAAGCACCGTTAACAGAGCCTCGCAATGGGCGAAAATGCTGTTCTTATTTCCTTCTTCGCGTTCATCTTTTTGGTACTCTTGGTTCTCTGTGCCCATTGTGCAGTCAGCGAGAGTCTAATAACAGAGGTAGGCAACTAAACCAGGTAAAATACTATTCTACTATTGTTTTACTGTCACTATATACTTGAAGAAATCTACACTGGAAGACCTAATTGTCGTAAAAATTAAAAGATGGACTAATAGTGTAATATTATTCCGTGGTAAAAGAATATTTCGTACAGAAACAATAAAATATAATACCATCAATGCATGTGGGTCTTCTGGTTTAGGTATTTGAAGGTTTTGGGTATTAAGGTATTAAATATTCCAGAGCACTAAAGTATGTGAAGCATTCTACGGATGTGATTGGTGCAACATGTCAAAAGAGAATGCTGCAATCGTCTTAATCTGTATGGCAAGGTCTCAAAAACCATTGTACTTGACTGCAGGGAAATTTACCGTGGTTTGTCTAAGAACGATAACGGATGTAAGTCACTGAAGCACATGTACATATATATATAATGCATGTGAACTTATTATTCGTCGTCTTATTGTTAGGTGCTAAGGGCATCGATGGGCTACCTATCTGTCTTGAGATCACTCATGTAAGATGCTGATAATAAAACTAAATATAGACATCACCACGGTCTGGTTTGATTTGAAATGACTTCCTGATGATATTTATAAACGACATGTAATTTTTTGACGCTCTAAATAAAGATAAGTATCACATTGGAATCTGCATGTATCCTCGTACGAAACGTCTCAATGTCATATATATATATATATATATATATATATATATATATATATATATATATACAAAATACACGAAGTTGTAGAAAATTAAAATGTTTTAATTTCGCAACAATGTGAAATGTAAGGGGACATTATTGTAGCTGGTACTGTCAACGACAGCCTGTGAATGTATTAATGTTGTTCCGCTGTAAACATGTATAGACTACATGTAATAATTATTGTAATAACAGTTGAAAAATATTCCGTTGATACGTTGATAAGTATATTTGTGTAGAAATTGTGCGCTACTAAGTTCTCTGTTAATAAAAATTATAAAAAATCAGAAATACATCAGCAAATATAAAAAAGAAAATTTCTCAACTGACGTTCATCAATATAATTTAACAAGAAGTAAAGTAAAAATATAAATACAAAAACTGTGACAAGAATAAATAAAAATTAAATACAAAAACAAATTTTTTTTTTTAATTATAACTCCACTTATTGGGTTACAATGAATTTCACGTTATAAGGAATAAGTATACAATAAAATAAAAATTGCACCACAATAAATCCTCAGTTATCATAACGTCAAATTTATATCAAGATCGCGTTATAAATTTATCAGATGTTTTCGTGTAATTCGAATAATAAAACGAATCTCGAACCTCCATCATAAATCACGCAACCTGTCAGCCTGTATTCTATAATGCCCGAAGAACTCGAATAATTGCATCATTATTTGATTCGTGAAGACAGGTGTGATAAAACGTGAGAATTAGGCCTTATCAGGAAATAAATAAATTTGATAAGGCAGCTTTTGCTTCCTAGTTACATTTTCCATTGAAATTATTCAATCCCAAGTATATAAGATGAGACCAAACGCTTTCTCCAGATTATTACTGCGAAACTCGCATTATGAGTCAGAATATGCATGGATAATTATTTACTTAAAATTTTGTATTTTAATATGCCGCTTTTTCAGTATTTTTAATACGCCGCTTTTTCAGTATTTTTAATACGCCGCTTTATTTTGATTCTTTACTTGTAGTGGATTCCTTAGGGTGGATCGTTTGGCTTGTCTTATATTTTACAAGTTTGCTTTATTATTGCTTTGATCTTTACATTTGATATGTAAATATTCCTCAATTTCTTACTAAAATTCATTTTTCTAATGGCATATCACCTACTCAGTAATAAAACAATAGTAATGACCCAAGTAGAAAATAAGACCAATTTATGGCCATTCTTTTCGGGACTCGATCCATTACTTTTAACATATAGAGGCCAGAGAAAAATTGGTCAGAAACTGCGGTTTTGACATAACCTCAAAAAATACCACTAGAACCGCTAAAATCGTTAACCCCGTACCACTTTGGTAACATAACCCTATAACCCCTATAAACCCTATAACCAAAAAAGGGAAAACAGAACAATTTCTTGAGTTTTTTTACTTGATGAACATGTAGTCATGGGCAAGTATCTACATAACCTCAAAATCCCTTCACTCCATAAACTCATAAGCATATCCCCATAACCATAACACCATGACCACCACAACTCTTTAATCCCGTAATCATGTTTTCTGGAGAAGTCCAGTTCTGGAAATCAAAAGAACCTCATGAGTGTTTCTTGTGGAACAAAGCCATGGTAAAATACTCCAAAACCCATTTTAGAAAGAAAAATGGTGTTGAAGAAAATATAAAAATCTTGTAGGCGTTTCTTGGGTCAACAGATCATATCACAATAAAACACAAGTATATTGTTTGACAATTATTACTGCATTATACGAATATATTTTTTCAGTACCATTGATATTTTCCCTCAATAGGAAGGTACACAAAGAATTCTTACCATGTTATTTCGTTCGATAGACTTTCTCACGAGGAATCTATGTAAGAAGAAAAATCATAATCAAAAAATGTCCTTCAAAAATCAAGGAACTCCGTGCAAACTTTTCCAGACTCCCAACCTCTCGCTCTTTCTCTCGCCTTGAAGAACGAGGGCTTTTAAGATGAAGAAAAGTAAACAGCAGTAATTAAATGCTGATAATAATCATATAACGTTTTGATTTTAAAAAGGATCTCTTGCACAGTGAGAGATCATAAATGAATGACTTCAATCAAGCGAATCTTACAAAAGCTAATATATCTGTTCTATATCGGAGTTTAACATAATTCAATGTACATTTTGCATCAGCGTGTCTTATCTCGAATCTATACCTCTCTGGGAATGAACAAGACAGCAATTAAAGCTGTTGATGTATTGATATAAAATTACGTTATCTTCAAACATCTAGTATCAAGTTCGTTCATCCAATATGCGATTAACGCCATTTTTCCGTTTCTCAATGAACGCAGTTAATGATGCCCGCTACCGATTTTTGCTCGTCTCCATTTCAGCAGATACTGAATTCGTTATCTTCTACTGTATTCGAGTTAATTCTACATGCAAATATTGAAACTTTATTGCATTTCTTTTACTACCTGGTATTCCAATCTTGTATCGGTCACATCTATGGGTTTTCTTACAGACTTCGTTGTTTTCTATATATGGAGATAAAATCGAACCTTTTTTTATTTTCTAGATGAAATAAAACATCTATTGAATTCCTTATGTGATAAAGTAGAAGTACAATTGTTATATATATATACAAACAGAGAAATATATCATTTTCTCTTGTCATATTATATATATATATATATATAACAAGAGAAAATTTCATTTTAATAATTATTGTTAAATATTATTTATCGTTGAATATATAAATTACCTGTAAAAACTAAAACTTATTTTAAATACTACTCTATTCTAAAGATAATAAACGTGCATACAAGTTTAAAATAGGGAAACTTTTTGAATGGAAGTACCTTTAAATGAGTTGAATAATATACATGATGTCGAAGTACGAGACAGATTATGTACACTAGGCGATGATTTTTCAATGGTTCTTGGATGAAAGGCTGTTGCCTTCGGACTCACAAGAGAATTGATTTTAGCCATGATAACGATGATAATATACGTTGATGACGCCAACAATGGATTAACAATGACAGCGACCATGATCTTTACTCTAAAAATACTTATACTTTTTATACTTAAAAAATGAGCTGGGAAGTCGACATACAAGTGGACTTATAATGAGTATTTTTTTACTCATTCCGTACAACTTTCTACTGCTGCTAATTCCATTGTGTTTATCACAGGGATGTATGAAATTTGTTTTTTTTTTTTTTTTGTTAGTTCTTCGAATGTTTATCTGAAAAAAAACATATTTAACATTTCATAATTATTGAAAGGGTCAACAAAATTTACAGAAATATATATATTATAGAGATGTATGTTCATTACAGAAAGGTATATAATTTCAGACGTTATGATGAATACAAACCTCAATAGTTAACATATTAATATCTCGAAATAAGCATACTTTTTTGCAGTGGACCTGTCTATAGCGAACGTGATTACGTAATCTTCATAGTCGTCATTAGTAACATCGTCGTGAAGAAATAACGAAAAAGAGAGAAGAAAGTGCCGAAAGAAAGAAAATGGGAGAAGAAAATGAAGAAAAATAGAAAATGGGAGAAGAAAATGGAGTAATAAAGAAAAAGGAAAGAGAAAAATTAAGGAATAAAGAAAAAGCAATGAGAAAATGAAGAAATAAAGAAAAAGAGAGGAGAAATGAAGACGTGAAGAACAAAAGAGAAGAAATAAAGAAAAAAGAGAGGAGGAAATGAAGAAATAAAGTAAAAGGGAGTGGGAAATGAAGAAAAAAGGGCAAGAGAGAAAATAAAATGAAGAAGTAAAGAACAAGAGAGAAGAAAAGGAAGACATAAAGAACAACAGAGAAGAAATTGAAGAAATAAAGAAAAAAAGACGAGAAACTGAAAATAATTGTGAAAGAAGAGAAAAGAAACGAAACAAAGAAAACTGAAGAATGAAATAGTGAACACAAATATTTTCTTAACAAAAACATGCATACATTCGAGATAGTACTACAATAGTAAGTACAATAGTAAGTACAATAATAAGTGTCGAAGACTATCTTTTACATCAATTTGACTTTTATATCAAACATTATATATATATATGATAATGTGAATGAAACTGTAAATATATGTATCGATATCCGCAACATCATCAAATGTTTTGATTTATTAAAATATAAATAAACTAACTAATCTCAATGAAAAATAGGAAGAATATAGTTTAAAAAAAATATTAAAAAAAAAATCTTAATTGTGTTTCGACATCAAGAACTTTCAGAAAGGATATTCTTGGATACATTATGATTTTCATATTCACCGATGATTTCCAAAGGTACGACAATTGTGGATACATCTCTAAAATAATATCGCGAAGTTCCAAAACAATGAATAAAACATTTTCAATCTGACAACTGTTTCGACGTGCTCGCTTTCATGTGCACCGAGTGTACTGACCGAGACTGCACTAAACTGAATAATAAATTCTTGATTCCCGTGTAATGGAGCAAGTTCGTATGCACATTGTGTGTTTTGATGCAATCGTAATTACAGTTCTTACCAAGTTTTTATGCGAATTCGAAATGCTATGGAGGTAAACATATTAAGACAAATGTATCGTTGACATCAGTTTATGCATATTCTATTATCCAAACTTCTTAAAGGAATAATACCCAGAATCAACAAAGTACGGGAGAGTTTTTTTATTCGTACTTGTATATTTGTTCAATAACTTCTCGAAAGTCATTTTGTAAGTACCCTCGTGTAGAAAAAATAGCAAGGAGGTTTCTCGATTTTTACGATAGAAAAAATATTCTTAAAGATGTATACATGTGTCAGAAAAGTAATGCTTGTGCGCCAGGCAAATTTTGGAATGAGATTTTTTTGAATGATTCAAACAATATTTATTTTCAGTGTCAAATGTAATCGAATAATAATATATCATTGAGAATTTGAATTTGACGTTGATTAAGAGTTGTGTGCAGCAAATGTGTAGCGTTTCAACGGAAAAATAGTCTCGACACAAGAATAGTTTCAAAGATAGCTGTTCACAGGTTACTCCGGATGCAATGATCAACGATAGTTCACAAGTAAATTCAGTATTCTTTTATTTCATTATTCTATGCAGAACAAGAAAGTATCCTATAAATCAAATAAAAGTATACAGCGAATAGGCACTCAAATAGGCGAATTTGAGACAGTTTGAAGACAGTTTCAGGTCTTGGAAACACAGCTACCTTATCGTACTTAACGAATCAACATCTACTTTTAAAAAGTCTAGATTTCACATATATATATATATATATTTATATATATACGAGTTTATATACATATTATTGTTAGAATCTAAAATTTTGTATCCTCATATAAAGGGACAGGAAAAACTGGATCACTGCGCAACATTATTCTCATGGAGTAGACGATTATTATCGACGGTTGGCATTTGGCCAGCACTGCCGAACACCATCGTATATACCGTGCAATTCTGCATCCTGACCTATTGTCTGATTCTCATCTACACCGATCTAATAGTCTACATGAGTCTGGAACGTTTCGTCATCGGCGTATCGGAACTCGCCGGATTGACGCCGTTATTTTGCATATTCCTTATACTTCGTATTCACAGGCACACATTGGGTGCGGTCCTAATGGAAGTAATGAAGGACTTTAATGTGAAGAAATACAATACCTTGCAAGAGATGGATTTGTTTATAAGTTTCAACGAGAAAGCCAGGTCCTTCTTAACCTTTGTAATTATAAACAACTACATTGCTTGGATATTTTACTTCTTTAAACCACTTTTACATCAGATCACCACAGGTTTTTACTCATCACGAAATATCTTATTTACGTGTTAAAACTCAACCAAGATATTTGTCCAATCGTTTCCTTGACAGTTCGCCTAAATAGCTTTGCGAATATGAAAACTATAGTACAGTATCATCATATATGTCATGAAATAAGATCGGACTTATATTTCTGTTAATGGCCTATACATAGGAAAATTTTGCTTTATATGAAATCCAAACATTTGTCTTCTTTTCGCATTTTTTTGGTATTATACTCGTTGAAAACATCTTCTTCTAGACGCTCAGTCACAAGCAGATGGAGACGTTTCTTCATTGTATCAATTACCGTTTGGTATCTACCGATTTTATAAAATAAACGACACGTTCACGTATGGCCTGACTTACGCTTACCTGACGCCATTTTGTGCCGCCGCTACTTGTATCCAAAGTGGAACGTCGGCACTGATTATTACGCTGGTTTACCATCTGTCGGGACAGCTGTCGGTTTTAAATTTACGAATCCAAAACTTGTCTCGAACAAGCGGCAGGTCCATCTATGATGTCGTTAAAGGTCACATTCGACTCCTGTGGTAAGAATAAAACACGTCATTAATTAAATATCAATATCATAAATATTATAATTGAAATCATACAAATTTCTGTGTTCATCATAATCTTTAATGATGACGTGGTCCAAATTTTATGTTAAGAGGCTGGAAATGTATAACGAATTACAAAAACAATAATTTATATTGCTTTTGTCAGGATAGGTGACATAGTCGCCGACGCATTTAGCGTTATCCTATTGGGTAATATTCTAGGAGTAACTTTTCGTCTATGCTGTCTCGGCTTTGCAGTCCTTCAGGTATCCCATGATGGAAATATTTAAATAGTATTTATTTTCTTTTTATTGTTTTTACTACCTGTATACGAAATCATCGTGGCTCTCCTTTACCTTTACTCATTTATACCTTTACATTTATCATATTTTCAAGAAAATTTACCATCATTGTCGCTATCACCATCATCATCATCATCACCACGCTCATCATTTTCGTCATAATTTCAATTCATCCCTGATGGATACCGGATCTACGACCAAGAATTCGATTGCTCTAGTGGGTCATATTTACGTAATTATATATAAATGACAAAAAACAAAATTAAGTAAAAGGAAAGGTTCACGTTCTTATTCGAGTTCTGCTTTGAAATTAGACATTAGCAGCTGGAGAAAATGCTTACTTATTATCGTTTGCAACGTATGCTGCGACGACGATTCTTCAATTATACATTGACTGCGCCGTAGGAGAAAAACTGTACAATGAAGTAAGTATATACATGAATGATTTAATAATTATTAGATACATGAATAATAATAATAAGAATTTTATAAATTTTCAGAGCATCAAATTAGGAAACGCATTTTACGAATGCGAATGGTACGGGATGACCATCGAACACGTGAAAGTGATCACATTTTGTATTGCCCGTTCGAATAAACCGATTTGTCTGACGGCTGGGAAATTCTCGATTGTTCGAATTGCCTCTATGACCAGTGTGAGTTACGATTTCAAATCTTTCCTCTTTTGCGCATATCCTTAAAATGATGAAACAATGGTTCCTGTTCGATTAATGCACAGGTGCTTAAAACTA
>JAPYZR010005171.1:0-12507 GCA_030522945.1 Trichopria nigra
AAACTTAAATTCGGATGGGTACTTTTCTTATAAAAAATTCTGAAAGTATGAAACTCAGAAACTCAAAGCGTACCAAATTCAATACTTCGTGCCTACCTGGTCGAAGTAAAAATCAATACTTTCAAAATTTTTAAAGTTAAATTATCGTACACCGATATAACTATTTGGAGTAACCATACTTTAATAAAGGCTACTAGTGCTACTACTACTAGGGTTGTATCATCAACCATAGAAATGATTGCGTCAACCATGTGGAATGGTTTTACAAACTTTAATATATGGTTGGGCCAACAAAATATTCTTTATCAGTGTATATTTGTATTCTTTCCATAAAAGAACTGCGTCGAATTAAAAAACATATTTGATCATTATTTTCTGTACATATACCTACAAAAATTCAATATTCACTATATAAAAAAATAATGATTTTCATTATATATATATATATATATATATATATATAGTATTGAAGTATACACTTAGAAATCGATATATTGGTCATGCACGGTCATAAAGATCAGATAAGATTTTTAATACCGGAATTCCGTGCACGCAGACGGGTGTTTTTTGACGAGTGATGTACCGTTTTCGACAATATTATTTTTGGATTCAAATTGATTGAAATACAAATTTTCGTATTCGGAAATATGGATTAAAGCGCATTAATAGCTCACTTATATTTAAGGATAGAATTTTTGGAATTAAATAAATTCAAATTTACAGTATCCAATTTGACAAATATAGACTATATGCTGATGACATTAATCAATTAATTCTTTAAACTATAATTGAATGCATTTTAATGCAAAAATATTAATTTCATATTTTATAACCATGAATGTTTAATGCATTTGTGAGTGCACATTTCCGAATAAAAAATGTTTAATAAGCAAAAGTCTGTTTCAATCGTTGGAAAAAATAAAATTCAGGGCTGAATACAAATGGTGAAAGTCACACGGATTAATAAAGAAAGTAATTATTCCATAAAATTTTTATACTCACGTTTTATTAAAATGTGTACAGACTTTTGGATCACTCTGTATATATGGTAGGGCACTCGCAAGACTGTTCGTGTTTATGCGAACTGCGGCGGACTGCGTTGTAAAACTCTATATTCATATGTATTCTCCATTCATTCATATGGTCGAGTGCAAGATCTTCTGAGAAGAATATACAAAAGCGCCACCTCATGGTTTCATGAATTACTGCAGAGTTTACACGAAATTCCCATATATATGAAAAAAAAAGGAGTAAATGACCAACGTCTTTACGGTGTACGTAGCTTGATTCGCAATTGACGTCATTTAAATCGACTATAATTATATTATTAAAAAAATTAAAATATTTTTAATTACAATTTCAAGAATTCAAGAAGCGTGAAATTAAACTTTATTTCAGTGACCAAATAAGATGTTCGAATAATGTTTATTTTTCAGATATGAAGAACAATTTGCTAACATCAATTTTGGCACTTCTCAAAAAGTATATACGTACAATATCTGATGTGTCTCCCCAGTAATCGAAATTTGATTAAAATGGATTAAAAATTTTAATCCATTCCTATTCGTACTTCGAAGTTTAAACTGTGTTAAAATTTATTGAATTCTGAAAGAAAAATTAATACATTTCTATCCAATTTGACAAATGGACCATGATGACATTAATTATATTTCGTTGCAAACGAGATAGAATCGCATTTATACCGGCGAAAATGAATTCATTCATAGAACTATAATTGAATGCATTCTAATGCAAAAATATTAATTTCATATTTTATAACCCTGAATATTTAATGCATTTCAATTACAAAATAATCGATTCATTAAAATGTGGGCTGTGAATGCAAAATTATAAATAATGAAATTTTGAAAGGAAAATATTTTGAAAGAAAAAAATGTCCTATTTTTGAATAAAAAGTGATGGGTTTAAAATGTATGAAAACAAACGAAACGTACTTATACAAATCATATATTTTTTAACATTGTAAACATTTTTATATACATTTTGATTTTTCTTTTTGTTTTTACAAAAATACTATAAGTACATATATAAAATCATAAGAATCCGTTTTATTCTATTTACAAATCGAAAATTTCGTTGTTCTATTTTCAATAATCAGTTTGGTACTGAATTTGTATAATTAATTAATCGAAAATTGTATTATACATATCGTTATAAATTTTCTTTCAACGGAAATGAATGTCAAATTCAAGTATACGTACGATTAATTATACTTTTTACTTCAGAAATATTTTACAATAAATCTTTTTTATGTTTTTCATACAATAAATCATTTTTCATGCGAGTTGGAAGAATAAGTTGATCATTCATAAAGAAACTTATATAATACTATATACTATATATTACACATTATATTATACATTATATTACAATTATACATTATATTACAATATTATACATTATATTATACGATAAAACGCAAAAGCTTTTTATATACATAAGTTTCAATTACACTGTGTATTATATAATGGCATATTTTATTGGAATAACTTATTTTCGATACAGATTAATAGAAATACATTTTCTTATTCAGAAATTTTCATTGAAACGATTTATAATGGGACACGTTTTCGATAATAATATTTTTGGATTCAAATGGATTCAAATTTACAGTTGCCAATTCGTAATAACGAATAGGTATGCATGCACAGTCTGCATGAAACAGACTACATGTATTCGCGTGGATTAAAAAAAAAAAGTCAAACTTTTCTATCCATTTGCGATTGCTGGGATACTTGATGATAAAAGTAGTGTTCTTTATATCTTATTTTAGGGTGTAAAAGATATAATAAATACACGAGGAAATGAATGTAATGAAGCAAGAACAAGACGTTGCTCTTCCGTTTGTTTAAATAAAATGAAAAATAAAAAAAAAATTACACACTTTTTAATCAAATTAATTAATTAAAAAGAATTTAATTAAAGTAAGGAATAAGCATAATCCTAAATAAGTTTGTTTACACTTTCTAGTGAAACAGGATGCACTTTTTGCATTTTGGAGTAATTCCGTTTTGGAGTAAAGAAAACGAACATATTCAACGGTCTTGTTTTTTACACTTTTTTACTTATTATTATTATTGTTCCTTTTCCTTATTATTATTATTATTAGAGTTCCTTTATAGTAAGAGATAAGCATAGCAGTCGTCGCTCGTGATTGGTTCGCGTTATCAGCCGGCATATTTTGCAGTAAACATGCTGAATTGACCAAATTCAGTGAGTATTATATATAAAACACGCACGTATAAACGGTAAGGAATCTAAAATGTAAAATGCAAAAGAAAAAAGTCAAAAAATATAGAAAAAAAAAAAAAAATAAATAAATAAAAATTCATAAAATACCATTTTACGCATGCTGTAATATGAAAATAATTTATGTTATTTTTCTATTTCAATTGTATATATGTATGTGAATAATTATCATTTATAGTTTCTATATTTGCATTTACGTTAAATTATTTCAGTTCTTTTGAATTTAATTATAATTTTAACGTATTTCTAAATAAACAAATGTACGGAGTGCATACCAACGAAATACACATTTTTATGACTGTGTTTTATTATTAATGCAATAACTGAGCTACAATCATATTTAAAGAATAATTACAATATATGTTTTATTTTATTAAATCATGTATTATTGTTTTAGAAACATTTTGCACCTGAGATGTGGGAAAAAATTCGAGCGGATGGCTCCAACAAGTTGAGGTGGAATGCTACTTCATTTTTTTTTAATTATGTCTGAAAATAGCAGTATTGATGCATTCGACCATAATTAAATTATATTTGTGAATTGATATTAAAAAAACGTTGTTACTATTATATAAATGAAATATTGTTACCGTTTTTCAGAATAAAATAAAATATTAGAAGATAAGTGTAATGTATTACATACAACAATTTGTATTGCAAAATAAAATAATGTATATTCTTAATAATGGCATTTTATATATATTGAATACAAATAAATAATTAATGTGATTAGTTTAATAACAATTAAATACAGACATTTCTTATTATAAAAAATGATTATTGAGTTATTTCCTACTCTGAAATACAGATGACATTAATTTTTTGAATCTCTGCGGATCCAAAAATAATATTACCGAATATAAAACAATTCCAAATGCATGCGCGAATACAAAATAATATATATGGATTCAAAGTGATTCAATGTTTTTTAATTCATACGTATCCAAAAATAAACAAAACGGTTCATAATATACACCCTGTAAACGGAAACGTATTGAAAGTTAAAAATACGAATTCAAACGAATTAAAATGAATTAAAATGAATTAAAACGACTGAAAAGAAATTCACTTAACGCGTACATGAATTCATTTCAATTCGTATTTTTAATTTTCAGTACGTTTTCGTTTACTGGGCATCTATACCTGCAAATACGGAATAACGGATTCGAAGTGAGTATTTGAATTCATGTTAATCCAAAAATAGTTCCAGCTTAATACATCTGCCATGGCATGGCCGAGTGCTCAGGAGGCGTTCGGATTCGAATCCTGCGGTGGTGCAGTTGTTTTCAAATTTATTTGCGAGCGTAAGAAATTGCAAAAGTATGAAAAAATAAGAATCATTGGTTAATAATATACAGTAAAGGAAATAAATTAAAACTAGGAACTTCATCAGGTTGCATCAGGCGAAGTAATAATATACTATAATTGCAAGTCAAAAACAAAATAAATAAATAATCATTTTAATATTGAAAAAACTGCTCAGAAATATTTTATTTGGCTGAAAATAAAACCTATTCATTCACGTCTGACTTAGAAAAAATTATTATAAAAAAACGAATAATGGAGATAACATTTATCTGAGGATGTAAGGAAAATCATTAATAAAACAGAATAAGCAAAATTTCCTCTTCGGACCAACTAATTATTTTATTAATTGTTTGTCGTTTTTCACTTTTAAAAAACTCATTGCAATTTGTAGCGTTCACCTCAATCATGGCAACGTTTCAATATCGAGCCGATAAGTTAATAATAATTACGTATATACATACATATTTACAAAAATGTTTAAGACTAACTTCATTAAGATTTTTCAATTTCTTATCTGCAATGGCTACATGGATAGTACAAAACTAATGCAGCAGAAAAATCGTATACTTAGTCGTTTCTGTTGGAAGTTTAGGAAGAAGGAATCAGTGAAGCCCGGTTAACTTGGAGAATTTAGTGCATCGCTGAATGATGTATCCTTAAGCGCCTCGGCCATCTTCTGCTCTAACAATCGACTCTTACGTTTTTGTTCCTCGAGTTGAGTGTCCAATTGATGGGACATCTCTCTAATAGTTTTAAAATTCTTATTCACTTCCTTACAGTATTGATACAATGGATATTTGTACCTCTGAATGGATGAGTTGAACTCATCCACCACTTCAGTAACCTGCTCTTGAAATGTCGTATTATCAAATGATTCTTCCACGGTGCTAATTTCCTCATTGACTGTCACTTCCATTTTTTCTTCAGTTACTGATTCTTGCGCCAGATACTTTGTTAAGATATTTGATTTATACCACCATGGAAGAGTCTGAAAATGCCTCACATGATTCTTATTGTAGACTACCATCATGTCATCCTGAATCTCTTCAATTTTCTCGTGCATGATGCGAAGTAAAATGTCCACAAATGTCATTGAGTCTTTTGTAGGCTCGGAGAGAAGAAAAAGGTTGCTAACAATATATTTGGCAACTTCGTTACACATGTTGCTTGATAAGATTTGTCGGCAATAGCGTAATATAGCTTCATGGAACTGCATCGGATCTTCAACTGGCCAGGGTGCACTGAAAATTTTTAATAATTATGAGTGAATTTTGGATTGAATTGTTTTAGAACCAATAGCTTTGTATATCCGTACAATCTACTGATTTCGATTAAATTTTAAGAAAAGATTGTGCGATATTGTTAAAAAAAATAAATCAATAAGTACTATGTGTTATAAATAAAAAGAAAAATTCAAATTCGATAATACTTAAGAGACTTCTAAAGTAAATTTTTTTCCATGAACTTTGCGCAATCTTAAAAGTGCAATTTTTAAAATATTTAAATGCTTTTTACAAGTTTACAACAAAATTAGACAGTGATGAATTGCCCATTTGAAGACATAACAATTTTGACGAAATAGAAATTTTTTAATAAATATGAATAAATTGAGTTTTATGAAAAGAAAAAAATATATACCTCCAAGCTGGCAAAACTAGAGAAGTCATGATATTTTCCAACTGAGCTCTGTACTCCGCTTGTTTCCAATTATTGTTAAAGTACTCAAAACTACAAGGCAATGATTGGTGAGGACTTAAAAATCTTTTAAGTTCCGGAGAGAAATCTGTATAGGACAATGATTCTGGGTCCAGCATCATGTCCATTACATGATTCACAGCCTCGTTATGCAAATCAATAATAAAGTTAGGATCATCCAGTAACTTTCCAAGCTGGGAGTTTTGAGATAGATGCCCTTGAATCCTGTAATGACAAAAAATAAACGCATCAATCTAAGTAAATAAATAAATAAATAAATAAATAAAAATCAAGTACCTGAGCCATAATTCTTCAGTCAAGCAATCTTCAAAGACAGTCTTTAATTTATCCATTTCTAGAGGAGCAACTGGAGATTTGTTAATTGCTAACCACAATGTGGCACTTTGAATTATTTTTAAGGCAATACTTTCATCAATCTTCTTTTCTAAAAGAATTGTAAATTCTGATACATAACCAGATTCCATAAGATTTTCTAAAACCAATGTAATCTCTTTATTCTTTGGGTCAGGTTTATCATCACCAAAAATAACAACTACAACAGGAATTGCCATCAATTTTTCTCTAGACAAAACGACTTTAGATATACGTTTGGCAATAAGCTTTGGAGTTTCATTGGCACTCGCAATTAATAACAAAGCATCCATCCCAATCACCTTCTTGTCTCCAATAAAACCCTCAAAATGTCTTATGCAAGTGTATAAAGTCTCTGAAGCATTTGGTTTATGTGTGATCAGAATCGGCTCTGCGGTATGATCTCCTGAACTGAGGTAATCGTTCACAATTTGCTTATGCTGGTGTAAAATAACTTTGCGATCGTTTTCCAAGACAGGCCAGGAAATGACCATCTTCCAAAAAAGGTGTGGAATAATTTCATCATTTAATAACCTTGAATTCTCTTTTAAACCAATATAAATGATAAATTCTATAGGTACAAAAGATGGAGGTTTCGGAGTAGTTTCCAAGGGAATTTTTAGTCGTTTAGCTCTAGCAAACTTAATGGCTACATTTTGTTCCGGATGATATAAATTTCGAGCACATTCTGCAACACTTTCTGGTTGCAACCAAACAGGAGTTGTGTTTAAGGCTTCCATACGCTTCTCTTCTCTTCGAGACACAACTTTCACCCTCCAAATCTCGTAATACTTTAATAACATCCTACGTTGCAATCGTTTCGTTACCTCTTGCTTCATTTCTTGAATGTATAATTCCTGATTTAGAAGTTCTTGGCAATCATCTTGAATGATAGACTCTATGATACCATCGTAAAAATTTTTACTTAAATCATCAAACATAGAAATTTTATCCAACTCTTCATGAACAATTTCTGAACAGACTTCTGCAATGAGTTCTTTTTGCAAATTTTCATAAATTAATTTAGATTCACTGTCAATTTGTTGTAACTTTTGCAATTTCTCACGCTCTTTTCGCAATTGTTCCTCATTTTCTTTCACCTTCTTCCTGAGTTCTTCAGCATCAATGATATTCCTCTTTTTTATAACACCCTCTGAATGCTCAAGTCTTCGTTTGTTTGCTATACGTTCCGTTTTACTTTCCGAGACACTTCCAGACAATCTTGTGGAACAAACAGATAATGTAGGTTTTACAAAACTGTTACTTTGTGATGCTGCTGAATCATTAGCGAAAATAGACTTATTTGTTGCACCAAAAAGTGAATTTTGTTCAGGATTATGATGAAATGAAGTCGATTTTGGAAACACATTTGATTCTGTATCAGGTGAATTGAAAACTGTTGATCCTGCAAATACATTTCTTGCTTTTTCATCAGTGCTAGAAGAGTTCCACTCAAATACACCCATTTGCTGCATAGGTTTTTCAGTTTTTTGTGAAGAAAGATGTCTACCTAATTGAATAGGATTCGTAGGTACAACTACAGGCTTCTTCATTGCTGGAGTCAAAGGTGCAAAGGAATTATTAAGCGATTTGTTATTTCGATTCTTAGTATCAATTTTTGTAATGTGCATAGTAGATGGTGTTTCATCTTCTTCTTTAAATTCATATGGATCATTCTGTGCTTTGGTTTGATCATCAGCATTCCATGCAGATAATAGCAAAAAACCTTTGGCATCAAAACTGTCATGTGGTTTGTGGGTTTCATACGTTTTCTGAGGTAATTGACCTCCTGCAATGCATTCCCCTATAGATAAATTTGCAATCAGCCTTTTCGATTCAACGAGTCTACTGGCCCTTCCTTGGTCAATAGTGGCTTTCGGTTCAGAAAAGTGTTCTTTATTTAGCATAATATGTAAACTATCATATGAAACTTTCAAACCTACTTGTGTACAGAAATTATATGCTTCCTCTTCATCCTCAAAAGCAAGAATATCCATCATTTCATATAAAGGATATGCAGTGGAATATGTAGTCCTGCAATATGCTTTTACCATCACTGATAATGCACTCACTCGAACTTGATTAAAATACAGCAGCAATATACAAGCATTTGTATACGTTGTACGTCGAACAAGTTTGAAAAACCTAGAATAATTGTTATCAACAATGCTTGAATAGACTTCTAATGCGAATCTGACTTCTGGTGAGTTTTGAATTGAAGATGATAAACGAGCAAGTTCATACATGAAACTTCCATTATTCAAATTCAAAAGAATGATATATGCACGAAACTCGGATTCATTTTCACAACTAATACCTTTTTCTCTAAGATCATGATACATATATTTTAAAGTTTGTAAACATTTTGTAAGATTCTCAGAATTGATTTTTGGATCAAAAACCGAAAGTTCTTCAGCACAAAGTCGTTCCGAACTGACAATATGAAACCGTGCACACTGTTCGATGAGCTTTACACTGTCACTACAACAAAGTTCTTGCTGCGTAATATCCTTACGAATGCTCCTTGTTCGATCCCAAAGAAAGTGATACCACTCAGCCAAATTACAATTTTCCTTCTCACACATATCTGCTATTTCATGTAATAAGTAACTCATAGTCATTTCTAATGACTTCACCGGACGTAAATCATGCTGCATTGGTTCTTCTTGATCAGCAGATGATCTTGAGTACTGTTTAACTGCCAAAGAATGGTTTAACTGATATTCGGCAGATTCTAATTGTTCAAATGGAGATACCTGCCACTGAGACTCTCTCATGTACCTTTCTTTTTCAGGACACATGTCTGGACATGTACCTTCAGTGATTTTTGCAGTGGCTAATGTGATCGGTTTTATTTGTTTTAGTCTTAACAATCGGTCCCGTGCTTCGAGTACCTTATACTTATCTTGAGGAGTTTTTGCTGATTGTCGAATGGCATTTTGAAGCTCTTCTATCGTAGCAGCAGGAATTTCTGGTGTAGGTTGCGTATCTATTTCAACTTTTATTGGCTTTTCTGTCACCGTTATTCTACTAGTCTTCTTTATCTTCGGTTTTAACGATTCATTTTTTACAGCATCAATTGGCTCACTATGAAGATTGTACTCCAAACCTTTCAAAGCCTCAAGTTCATTTTGAATGTCTTCATTATCCGAACCTTTTAACAAATCTGACAAAGTAGTTTTTTCGGATTCTTTTTTCTTACTTTTTATTAACATTTCAGGCATTGTCCATTGAATTTTAAATGAAGAGTGTTGATATGTTCCACCTTTATAAAAAGCAGTAATAGCAGCATCTTTCGTAGCATAATATACCGTGATCATATGCTTCTTGAATCGAACAATTACTTTAACTAATTCCCCAAACTGACCAAAGTACTCCTTAGCTACTGACTTGAGCAGAAGTGACTCGGGTACATCAGTGCAAGTGATTGAATTTGCTAATTCAAGCTTGGCACTTTGGGATTTAGAATTTTTTTTGAGCTCCACAAAAGCTGAAGTATCTTTCAACTCGTTAGCCGTTACTACTACTGGTGGTCTGTATATTTCTCTCGTCCTACGAAGAGGGTATTTAGTCACACTCCGCGTCTGAGCAGGGGAATCCTCCGCATACTCAAACCTCGATATAGTCGCAGGTTTTGCAAAGGTGTAGGAGGAGTCTGAAGTAACCCCACTAAAAACATGATCGGATCCAACGCCGAAGTTGATAATTTTTTCAGAATTTGAGACGATATTTGGCCTCGAAAACACAAAACTACCGCAGGGTGCCTCACGATCTGGAGCAGAGTCGAGTTGCATCTCGTCCATTTCCATTGTTTGTAATTCTTGGCCGATCTGAAAATAATAGAATTTTACAATATAAAAATTTTCAAATTTGAGACGTCAAAAAATAAATTTACTTACATTATTTTGATCGGCGACCGAGATTTAGAAGTTTAAGGTTAGGAAGCTGTTGCATATTCGCGGGGTTCGCGGGTAAAAACACGTATGTATATACATGCAGTAGTCTGACACTCTGACGCAGGCGATGCCAGGCAGCTATATGTATACAGATGGACACCCGCCAGGCGTGCGTATGTATGGGTGACGTCTGTCCCGTCTGTCTGCAACAACCCGTCAATAGTTTCCAAATGTGAGTAGAAGCACGTGCATAACCACTATATGCATACATACGTATGCATGTCGGTATGTGCGCATATGTCATATGCGCCCTATGCGCCCTAAATGGCATATGGTCACGGAGTAGTACAATGCTACTCCGTGTGTACCACTGATATATATATAATTATATCAGTGGTGTGTACAGTCAGAGATTAGTATGTAGTACCAACGAATATAGTATTCGTTGGTAGTACTAATAATTATAATAATTAGTACTAATCTCTGGTACAGTACATTTGTTGTTCTTCTGTTCTCCAGTCTCCAAACACGAACTGCAAAAAGACGTCAAAAGGTCGTCATTTCGCCGATCCGTTAGCATTTTGACGACATTTTGACGTCGTTTTACAAGTCGTGTTTGCTGTCTGGGCACAGAGTGTGCTGTGTGCTGTGTGCTCTGTGCTCTGGGATTCTATATGCATCTATATTCGTTGATTATACATATGTATATTGATTGAGTGGCGCGTAAAATTCCGACATATGTATCTTGAGAATCGCCCACATTGTATATATCAGGCTGGGGCAAAATCCGCAAAATCCAACTCAATAGATTATAAATCTTCATATGTGTATAGATATATAGTTTATGCAATAAGCACGTTGTTATTTTAATAATTATATATATTTAAAAGTTGAAGGTGAAACGTGTGGAAGATGTACTATGTATTTACTTATTGACAAAAAATCGCGAGAAAAAATGAGGTGCCTGACAAATGTTCGAACGACTATTATTTCGCTCTAATGTCACACGTTCGAAACTTCGAACTTCATCACTTGTTCAAATACATAGCAAAATGGGCGTTCTAACCGTTCTAACATTTGTATCATTTGGATAATACCCGGAAAACGAATCAAAGCAGCGAGTTCGAGAGAGTTGATTCGCGTAGTTATAATTTCCGGAAAGAACGCTATATGTATATAGAGTGATTATGGATTTCGGTTTCAGGCAGTTGTTCAGCAATTGTTGACTATTCCCGTTGGGAATAGTATGGGACTGGTGGGGTTCGAGGAGACGCAGAGTAACGCGTCGACTAACAAAGCGGAGGCGAACGGTAAAATGACGGCGGCATCGGTGCTTAATGCCGCACCTTCGATGATTCAAGTCATTAATGAAGCAAATTTAAATAAAATCGAAAGGTAATTATCGCAAAATTTGAAATAAACTGCTGGAAACGATTAAGTTTGGAGAAATAAAACCTGAAGATCAATTTTGTTCAATTTCACCATCTTTTTGTCCGGCAGCTTCTTGAATGATACAGCTTACAGGGAAGCCATTGAAAACTCGTCCAGTTACAATACCCGATTATGCAGGGAACGTAGACTCCGTATGCCTTTTTTAGACTCGCAGACAGGTGAGGTTTTGTAATGTCATCTTATATTGTTCAATCACTTCTGAAAATTGTACTGTACAAGACAAACGATCGTGGCTAACAATTTGTCTATGCTCCAGTAAATAAAAAAGAATTTAAGGTTTCAATGGTGAATTTGGTTCCTTGATGCTCCAATACACTCCAATCTTTTTTTTCTTTATTTGGGTTTTGATTCGCTGAATTATTTTTATTTTTTTTTTTTAACAATCATTTCTATCAAAAATCAGTCATAGATAAAGTAGTCAAGCTAAGTGACAGGATTGATTTAAATGCTTTTCAATGTCAATATTCAACCCCCACCCCCACACCACCCCCCCCCCCCCCCCACCCAAAACCAC
>JAPYZR010005172.1:0-11163 GCA_030522945.1 Trichopria nigra
ATAAGTTTATCTTCTATGTGAACCTAAAAAACCCGGAAGAAATGATGAAAAAAAAATTAAAGGCAGTTTTAAACGAAAAGTGTTAATTTTCAGGAAAAATTTTTTTACTTCCCCCCCTTTAAAAAAATAGTAAAAAATATTTTTTTTAGAAACATATAGGTTCACATCGTAGAGAATTTAATACTGAAGAGAATGCGCTTTGAATCATTTCGATATGCTGCATACTTTTTTTTTAAATGTTGCTTGTAAACAAGAAAAAAACGCAAAAATTGAAAGTGGAGAAAAAGCGGTTTAAAGTTTTCGTTGTGAATTTTGAGTTTAAAAATGTTATAGTTTAAATATATTATAGGCACTTACAGTTCTAATTCGGATTTAAAGTTTTCACAGCGTATTCTCCAGATGATAAACTATTTTTTAAAGCAAAAAAAATTTTTGGCCAACAAATTTCGATTTACATGTATCTCTCCCCTTAATTATATTGTCAAATTAAAAATGGTCCATTTTTAATAGCTTTTTCTAGAACGATATATTTAGATTTAGATTTATATTTAATTGGAGCTGGTGACTGAAAATATTCGCGAATCGAACTTTTGTGCTCCTTGAGGCTGTGAGGCCTCTATATACAAGTTCATTTTGAGTTTCTTATAGAACTTCAACATGTAGGATATATATATTTACTATCCTTATAATATCTTCGGAAGAGAGAAATTCTTTTCCGAAGATGCTTTTTCTAAGCTTGATAACAGCTGGGCATTCGCCCACATTATATATTCTAAGGTCTCATAATCTTCGTCTAGACAAAACCGACAGGTATATTGTCTTCAACTAGTCCGATCTTATTGAGTGAGTGGCGGAACAATAAACCATGTCCCGTTAGAACAGCCACTGTCACTTTTAGTTCGACACTATTAAGTCTTCTCATTGCCTTTTATTTATTTTTTTTTCCACGAGAAACTAATTAGTCTTATTTTAGACTTTATTTAGACTTATTTTAGACCTGGAAGTTTTTGCCAGCAGTCTGTCCAGTCTTTGTTCATTTTCTGTTTCGTGTATCCTATGATATAGTCTTCATGGGTACACCAAGACAGGGCTCTGGACCAGGAAATGAGCAGTTTGCCTAAGGCATCTTTTGCTTAAGGCATCTGCTGCTTCGTTGCCCTTGATTCCTGAGTGTCCAGGAATTGGTATATGTTTTGTTTTTCAACCAAGTTTTATGGTATTTCGCGAGAGGGAAATTGTGGTGAATTTTACTGAAAACCTTTCGATACTTTGATATAATGATTTCATTACGCATGTTCAATCTCATTTTTCTGCTAGTAGAGGGCACTTTAGAAGTATTTTAATCGAATGAGATCGCAACGAATCGTGTTCAGGTTTATAGTCAGAAATTGGAAAGATGAGAAATATTGATTGAAAAAGTTGATTTTTCACATCACGTTTGTTGGGGAGATAAGTACTATTATTCTATTCTTCTGCGACACGTTTAGATATTTTTATGAAACTGATATATGTCCCTTTTTTTTAGAGGGCGTAAACGCGCGTGCTTTATCTCCATATTAAGGCGGGCAATAACTCCAAAAATAAAATAAGAAACGAAGGGCAGATCCCTGTTAGGTATGATCTTTTTTAATATACTGTTTATTTTTTACTGCGTCTTTGAAATATTGAAATTTATTTCAATTATTGATTTATTGTTTAATATTTAAATATCAATGTAATTAATATTATACATATATATTTACGCAGGAGTAAGTATATAACTTTAGGATTGTAATTAATAATAATAAAAAAAAAAAATAACCCTTAATAATTATACCTACTTGATTAAATAGCACCGACTCCAAAAAAACAGATTTAAAATTGTAAATAGTATCAATAATTTCTTTGATTGTTCATTCTCTTGCTTTAAAGTAATTAAAATATTATTTTATACTTTTTAGTTTACGTTGTTTTTTCTCGAGGGTTTTTGTGAAATCGCGACGTACGATTCATTCGAAACGTCAAAAACTGGTAGGTTTCAAGTGCTACAGCTGTAGAATACATTTGTATTACCGACTTGTCATAATGTCAAAGTGTTAGTGAATTCGTATCGCCTTAAAAAGCATACGTGTTATGCCGTACCTCATGCCATCTCTCTCTTTCTCTGTTAGCGGCGCGCCACTTTATCGTTCACGAGAGTCGACAACTTCCCTTGGCTGTTCTATGTCCAACCGCTTTTATTGCTGCGCTACATCAGGGAAGTATATATATATGAGAGTAAGTTCGTGTTGCTCACATGTGGGATTTCACTATCGGGCACCAGCTGAGAACATGTCGGAGTTGCCATTATATTTAGAACGAGAAAATATTAGAATAACGTGATAATCGCTTTTAGTGACATAATATCTCAAAGTGCTGTAATGTATTATATGAGATTTTGAGGCGTCAGTTTTATTGCATTATTATATCATGTATTGTAAGATCCTTAAAAAAAAAACTTATACATTCTAATTATTCTACATTCGCGTATCTATGATTTTAATTTAAATTCCCTCGAGTGACATCAGATTATCCTACGCGGCGCGTAATATTACATTAATATTTCAGTAATATTCCAGAAATATTACTCTAATATTATATAGTATATTATAAAGAAGAAAAAAAATATTAGAATTTCCTTTTATTTTCTGAACTAATATCTAATGATACGTTCGTCTGTTCATAAGAAGTAATAATAGCAACCGGAAATCAGAGGTGACAATTTTTCTTATTTGACGTGTAGTATAATAAAAATTGGAGTTCGGAGCTTATATTTGGAGCGTTAAGAGTTTGACTTCAGAATCTACCCGGAAAATCATTATCATATATAAAAAAAAAAGTAAACTTTGAATGTTGCTATGTAAATTTAATAAAAGCCAAAAAGAAAACGTAAAACGATCCAGTGGTCTCTATATATAATACACTGAACGAAAAATTCAGTAAATTCAACTAAATATTAGGTTACTCGAATCCAAATGCCAACTCATTTAAATCAACGGCATATTTAGTAAAATCAACTAAATTGTGATTAAGTTATTACAACTAAACATGGGTGAAGTAAACTGCATGGACGACATATATATTAACGAAATATTTAGTTGGTTTCAACTTAACTGAATATTTAGTTGAATTTACTGAATTTTTCTCTCAGTGTACGGATACCCGATATCAGCGTTTTTGCATTGCAATGATGCGATGAATCATTGCAGAATTAACGAGAACGACTTAAGTAAATATGTAAAATGTGTGAAATTAACAATGGTTTTAGTTATTAAAAAAAAGGGTATCAACATGAACCTTTTGATTAATCGTGCACACGCAACAGTGACGACTAATATACTAGACATGAATCGAACTATAGTGTCGTATAATGAATAAAGAAATGACTCTTTGACGACCCTTTATTTTCTAATTTCGTTACAAATACGATCAATTCAATTTAAATATGTTATGAATTTTGAGATTTCTATAATTTCGAGTTTGATGTCGAAAGGGAACAGTTCAAACACACGTGGGGTGGGAGTAATTAATGTTCAGATAGAATTTTTTGCGAACGGATTTGTTTAAAATAAACCAACAGGTGGAGTATACAATTTGGCAATTTTATCTAATACTTCTGCGGTCTTGCGATATAGGCGAAGTTTCGGAAATGCTTTAATATACTCTCATTATGGAAACTATATTTACCTTTATATTTTAATTGAATGTGTTAAAATAAAAATAATTTTATTATTAGTATTTATCCCGATTCCCATACAATTTCTTTCAATAACCAAAACCTACGATCGACAAAATTAATTTGTTGTTGATTTGCTGATAGTCGCTTGCCATCGGCTCACTTCGGATAAGGTCGTGGCCGCAAAAGTGCTCCACTCGCAAAATTCGTGGGTGATAGACTCAATATGGCCGATTACCGGCTATCCATTTCATAGAGATCCCAGACAGCAATGGTAAAAAAGCGGACGCAATGTGGTCATAAAGTGCTCTTTAAGTCCTCTTATGCACCGATTTTGGAGCTCTTTTTTAAAAGTGCTCTTTAAGACGACTTTTTAAAAAGAGCTCTGAAATCGGCACTGATATCAGTTCACCGATCAGTTCTAGAGACCCTCTAGTAAGCGACTAGATACGAGATCGAAGACGCCATTTTGTGTACCAACAAGCGCGCGAAAATTCAAATGTACAATATGTACTACACTGTTTATTATCAGTTAATTATTATACCGTTTTCAAATTTATTCAGCGGAGTGAAAAAGCGAATTTCGTCTATACGTACAACGTTATAAGCTAAAAAACTTATATGTATATATATATATATATATATATATATATATATATATCAATCGAAATCAATTTAAAAAGAATCATTATTATGTATATTAGAATTAAAATTACTTAATATGCGATTAAAAATTATTGAAATGTATATAATTTATTTCTAGGTTCGATTGTTCGATTCAATTTGCGAAAATCTAATTAAAAATGCCATATTTATATTTTCCTCTCATAAATGTCGTATTTATCACAATCGAGCGTTTTCATGAAATAGACACCAGGGGGCGTTCCAGAACCTCTTAACATGACGAATTGACCAAGTCGCTTTAGCAGCCCCTTAACGGTATAAAAGAAATGCCATTGATAAGAAAAATACACATGAGAAATGACGATAGAATCAAATCAATGCGTTTATTCTTAGAATAAACCTGGTCCGATACATTTTTATAGTTCATCGAATGTACGATTACACCTCTACGAATAATCTACAAACTGAAAACATGGCATATAAAATGACGAATTGTCTAAAAAAAAAAGAGTGTCACCTCCAAAAAAATCATAGACATCGCTCGCGAACGCACAGTTTTTTCATTCATCCGGATAATAGGTATACATCATTCTACGTAATTGTCGTGAAAAGTTTCTGCGCTATAAATACACTTGTCGGACAATCATTTAAAATCTTCGAGACGGAGTCGATTCTGCCCGCATATACATTTTTACTTTCGACGATCGATTTCTATATATGTGTGTCTTTCGATCGACGGCTAACAAACATCCATTCGCATGAAATGCGAAAGCAAGATCTTACACTTAGTAGCCTAAGAAGTTATCATCGGCTCGATTTTCGCCGTGAGTCAAAGTTCGAATTGTTACGTTTACATCGTCGTTTGAGAAATATACACCGAATGTAGATTTTGCTTATTGATTTTGCGCAACGACGATTTTCGAGCTTACTTTCTTTTTTATTCTCGCGCTGCTTATATTCATTTTGGTTTATATTAAAGCATTCAAAGTTCGTAGAGTTCTATATGTTACATCGTACATGAATATTTACAAAAGTAATACGGCTCCTCTGTCACTTTAAATTTTATTCTATTTTTCTATATATGTATACATTTGTATAAGTACTTTCTCGTGTATGCAGTCAAGACGTGTTACGCTAGTTTTGTTGTTGTTGTTTTTTTTTTTTAATATATAATAACAAACTAGTACTCGTGTATAAGGCAAGACATCATTTCTCCCATTAGAGAAACTAGTATCCTTTGGCGTCTCGACGAATCTCGACGAACTCGCTTAGTAAAGTCGACTCGCGTTATTAACAACCGAATGTCAAAATATATTTCAGAAATGAATTGGAAGTCTCGCAATTTCGGATATATTGCTCTAAATAATTGACGAATAATTTCAACAACCTTCCACCTCAGGATTAAGGGTATCATAAGCCGACCTGTTAATTCATCCGATACATTTTATTCTTATGATTAACATACTTATTAAATAGAAAACGTAATAGACCGTAGAAATGCGACTAACCAATATACAAAAGCAAACAGTTCAAAATTCGATCGTAAAAAAATACCGACACTCTCAATGCTCTTCTGCTTCTGCGATATGTAAAAATAGTAACGATGAAGTTTTCAAATCAATCTAGCGACTATATATATACTAATTTAAAATTCGAAGAGATCAATAATACTTTTTAATTCGTATACATATAAAAATTGCGACAATACTATATCGCATCACTTAAAAATACTCATATTACCGATTTAAAGTAAGATTTGCATCCTCGTGCAATCCACAAAAAAATATACATTTCTACCGACAAAATATACATAGCTTCAGATTACAATATCCTTAATCCGGTAAGATTCATTATTTCGAAGATCTATCATTTCTGAACTCTGGAATTATATTTAAATCTAAAAGTGATAAAACTTAATTTATTTCATAGCTAAGCGAAACATTCTTTCTCCGTTGCATGAACGTAAAAATACGTTTCAACTACGATAATTAAAACAATACTTTTCTTTAGATTTCCTTGAGTAACTCTTTGACAAAGAGTGAAATTTTCGTATACACGGTATTCTTCTGTGTATGACAAAATTTTAAAGTGGACTTTATTCTTTCCAGTGTTGACATCACTTTAATAGTGAGAAAAATGTCACTCTTCACGAGTGAAGCTATTACTCTTCATCAAGGAGTTGCTCGGTTTTACCTCCTAGTAATTAAAAGAGCCCGTTTAAAATAGATGAGTACGACTTGCCTACTAAACGACTCTATGGTGTTTGCTAAATTTTGCTTAAAATGAATGTATAAACATTTCAAATATGTTGGAAATCGAGGTCAAAAATTGACTAATTTCACAGAACCAAGTGCGATTTGTTTCAATACGTCCTTCCTCATTCTTTTTTTTTTTCGGAAAATACAGTTATTATTGCGTTTCTAAAATGAAAAATTGCTCATTTTCATCGCCATAATTGTCTACTTCCGGTGTCCCAATTCACTCTTAAGTCACGCTTTTTTGGGCGTTAAGTGCGACTTTGACGTAACACAAGTATCATGAAGGTGTGAATTTAAACATTTCTGCACCTCGATTTTCACCAGGGTAAATACAAAACTAACAAAAAGATTTCTTTTTTTTTACAATAACGAGGGTTCTTATCTTTGTCTAATGTCAATGAAAAATGTTGCCCCGAGACATGTCTATCGTTGCTGGTTTCATCGACATTATAAAAATGCTATTTTTATATTCCTTCAATTCGTTACCGTACTCTTTAAAGCGGCAAGAAATTGACATCTGTTTAAAAAATGGTTGGTAAACGTTTACCAAATATGGTCGTTTCTCAAAACAGCGCCCAAACTTTACTTTAAAGAAAAGTTACGTTAAATTTGTAAAAATGATTTTTCGGCCATATTTCGTTCATGTCATTTCAAAGGTCTATCTTTTCTTTATTATATTAATTTAAAAATCATCCATATACGATGACCCAAGCTTATTTTCTGCCATTACATCTTACAACATCGAAGTAGCGTCTGTAAATTAGCAAGAAGGCGAAAGTATCAATAAGAACATATGATCAACGTCATGAAGGTGTAAATTTAGACATTTGTAATTGTATAAATAAAATTACATTATAGATAAAATGTAGACTCTTTGATATGGCATAAATGAGCTACAGTATATGCAGTATCAATAATTTTATTTTACCGCAAAAACATTCAAAGTACGCGGTCAAAAATGTTGTGATCTGTCAATGGCAAAAAAAAAACGTAATGCTTCGTCGGACAGTGTTATCGGATCAAATAAAAATGTATTAAAACTATTTCATTCCAGTTTCTTTGTTTTCACCTGAGGAGGCCGGCATAACCTTTTGGAGTAATCTATTGATCGACCTATATTTGATCCTACATATATATAGACAAAAGGGAAAACATTCCTAAAGTATAATTTTAAGATATTTTTGAATGCTGGCCGTCCAATGGTTACATAAATAAAAATAGACATTATAACAAATATATTTATAATAATAACGTACTGAAGCAAATATTATCGAATTCCAAGTACACGAGAAGCTACTTGATCGTATTGAAACGAATGACTTCGAATTGAATTCGAAAGAGAACGGATTGGAAATGTAGATTCTCATTATAGGATTCAATGTGTTGCAATTTGTATGGATTCTATAAATATTACATCAAATCATTGAACCTTGCGAATAAGCAATCGTAAATTCTCATTGTTAATGTATAGTTCGTGCCAACGTCCATTTCGACGTTAAATAACATTATTCTCTAACCTAAAATCGGCAGTTATTTGAGAAATGACCATATTGTTTGCTAGAAGATCACGTGCTAAAATAGCAAACGACCCACGAATACATTTTAAATTAAGATGTTTTGCATAAACATTGTGCAACCTTCTCATTTAGAGTAGTATCTAATAAAATTGACAATCAGATTTATGTAAAAATGGCCTTAAGGCGACAAACCAATTTCCGAGTGAAAGAGTGGAACACTGAAAACTGACCGCATTCGGAATTATCCAGTCTGAAGTCTTTTGCAACGAACTTTGCGGAATCTGATTTACAACAAAAAGTACAGAAAAGGTCCCCTCTTAAAACAATCAAAACGCTCATTGGCAGCACACGAAAAGAATCTAGATTGCAAAGGCCGTGAGAAAGTCGCTGCTTCGCGATGCAAATCGTCCGCGCGCCATGTTGGCCGTCCACGAGTTAAACTGGCTCGAGAGTTCGTACTTAGAATCACAGAATTGCATACTATTAATCGCTAAGTTCCGTTCCTCGCCATTGCAGTCCAGAGGGTTGGCCCCCGTTGTCGAGGAACGCTTGAATATTACGCGGTATATTTGCTATAACTTTTCGAGAACTTCGGCATCGGTAGCCTCCATGTTGGCCTGTCGTCTTCGTATGAAGGGCACGATCCCCCAAAGGGATGCACCAGCGACGAGCACTATACCAAGCGCTGAGAAGATGGCGCCGTAGCCGTGATGTACCTCGTAGATCGATCCGCAGATCGGCGGTCCTATGAGCTGGAGGATTCCGTTGACGAACAACGAGATACCGTAGGAGGATGTGAGTTTCTCGGTCCCCAGCATGTCGGCCATGATGACGGCCGTCACGCCCACGTAAATCCCAGACGCGAGTCCGAAGATCCCGCAGTAGACAGAGAGCATCAGATACGTAGTCGACGTTGGCATCACAGCCAGCGCAATGCCGGAAATCAGGAGGCCGCCAACGAAGTACCAGTGCTTTGGCATCAGGGCTTTGTCCGACAGAGCGGCGCCTCCAATTCTACCGATCAGGTCGAACAGGGACACCGTCGACAGCAACAGAGAACCCTGATTTTCGCTGTATTGCAGGCTAAGGGCGTAGGCTGGCAAGAGGATGATAAAATTCGTGTAGCTCACCGCGTTGGTTGAATTCGAGATGAGGATCACCAAGTAGATGGGATCCTTCAGGAGACTCACGTCGAAGAAGCGGTTAGCACTCAGTTGTGACTGCTTTTCCACGACCGTCTTCTCCGGTGACTTTCGGAACGTACTGGTGATCGCGTTCAGCGTCAGGGTCGACGCATGCTCTGGATGAAGCGCGGACAGGGTGCTACCGTGGTACGGAGTGCTGATGTAGTTGAAGGAAGACGAGCTAGGAGAGTTCGCACTCTTCGGGACTGTCGGCGCAGCTTTGTTCGAATCGTTCGAATTATTCGGGATGAGAAGATTTTTCGGTTTCTTTTCTTGCGCGGGACTAGTGATGGCGATGTCTTCGTCCACCTCCGGATTCTCGACATCTACGACTCGGCGGGCACGCACCATGTGCTTCTCGACAGGGTCGTAGAGCAACGCTCCTGCCCAGACGTTTAGGGTCGCTGCTCCCATTATGAGTACTGCACCTCTGAAATTGCAAATCATCGTATAGATATAGTAACTTTACACAAAAACTTTCTTTAATTTATTACCACCACGTCACAAGTGCAACGGGGACTACTGGATGAATGCTGCGTAACGTAGTTAATTAATAATAATAAATCATATATATCAGATTCGAGATATATTACATATATTAACTCAGTTAGATAAAGTTATTTCAAAAAATATATGTTCAGCATAATTTTTTAAATCTCACCTGTAGCCATATTCTCTTAGGAGGTATCCAAGAACCGGTGGCAAAATGATCGATCCGAGAGCACTCCCTGATATGCATAGACCATTTGCAAGTCCTCGCAATCGCACAAAGTAAGAAGTGACGATGTAAACAGTAGGAGGAAATGCCAATCCAGCACCGGTCCCAACCAACACACCATAACTAACAAAAATACAGTATTATATTATTGTCATTGCAAAGACGCCATAAATAATCTTAATATAAACTTTGCAATTTGTAAGATTCATTGAAAAATATTTGGAATTCACACTGACTAAAAGTTGAAAATGAGTTTAGTCGACATTACGTTTTCTGAAAATAAACCTTCCGTTTAATAAATGTTTCTTGTGTGAATGGTAAGAAAATGTTTTCGCTCTTAACGATCAATTTAAAGTATTATACTCACATGCATATATGTTTTTAAGTGATAAAATATAACCTATATAAAAATAATAAAATATAATATACCTTATATAAAGGTAACTGACAGATGTAGCAAAGTAACTCAAGATCATTCCAGCAGCAGCAAATGTTCCACCGATCAATGTCACCGTGCGATATGAATATTTAACCGATAAAACACTCGATAATGGACCTGAGAAGAAACCATACATTTAAATGAAATGAACAAATTTGATTCTCTGAAATTACGATACTATATGTTATTATAATTACTTCGACCCGTAACCAGAGGTTGGGATCGAAGTATTGAATTTGGTCATCCGAAAAAAAAATGACACCCACTTTTTTCATAAAATCTCCACGTTTCAGATCCTTCTGACTCCAAAATTGCAATAAAAAATTTTCCTGTATCTTGTAAAAATGTGTTTGGTGAAAAGTTGTATTTTGGGCCAACTTAGAACTGATTAGATTTTGGGATATATCCATGCAAAAATGGTGGGGGGACGGTCCAAACACAGAAAAATTGCTAATGATTTTTAAAAAATTGTTGCGCACGAACGAATCAACAGAAATTATTTCACAAATTGTTTTTGGATATGCCCTGACCTAACTTAGAATTGATAAGATTTTGAAATTTATCCATCGAGTGGTAGAGTGGGGAAACCGCTTTTTGTGATTTAATTTTTTTGAACGATTTAATTTTATTTGTAATTCACGAATAAATTGACAGAAATAACCTCTGAGTGAATGTGTGTGTGTGTGTGTGTGTGTGTAAAGTAGTGTTCAGATCTATTTCACATTTATT